>VYZX01000893.1:136028-182513 GCA_013401335.1 Brachypteracias leptosomus
CCCCGAAATAGGGATGAGACTTATCATTGGCAAGAAACCATGTTTCTGAGTGTTTTATGGGGAAACAGTGTCATTTGGTTATTGTGAAAGAGTCTTATCTATGCACCAACCTTTGAAAAAAATGATGTCATGTCGAAATCCCCCTGCATTCTTTTTCAGTGCATTTGTTTTCTTTTCCTCAAGAGTTTTGGGAAGTAAGATGTTGTGGTTTTCGTCTCTTAAAGCTGTACTGCCTGTTTGGATGTTTGCCCCACATGGATCAAAATCATGAGCAGAGAGACTGGTGTTCTTTGTCCACTATCATGTAGTAATTTGTTGTGCAGGACTTGCCTCTGAAGACAACTGGAGAGGTCTTTGTCACTCTTCAAACTCCTGGAGATCCTTCAGCTTCCCCTCTGGAAGGGATGGCTTGGAATGCAAATTGTTCAGAGTGGGGTTTTTTTTCCCCTGTAGCTTTTATCAGAATGGCATTACTTCTGTATATCACTTTTTATCTTTATTTTTTACTCTGTTCTGAGATGTTCCATTGCCATCATGCCCTCAGTAGCACCTGAGGGCTCTGTTTCTCTACCCACTCCTGAGATAAACCAGCCAAGGACTATGTGTCTAGTGAAATTGTCATTACTTAATCTTGGCTACAGTGTAATGTCTTTGTAAAGAGATACCTGGGAACCAAATACATTTTCACCCTTGAAGCCCAAGCAGCTCTGCCACACAAGAATTAGAAACACACAGGCACACATGTTCTGGAGTGCCTTTTGCTGTTTCTTACTTAATGAATCTAGAAAGCAATTTTAATTGTAGTGCTGACTGTTCAAATTGAAAATTACAATTACATTTTTATCAGAGCTGGGCTTCTAGATGATAAGAGATGATAAAAATGTAAGATGTTGCTGTATGGAAGGTCACCCTACCTCTAGCTCTAAAACCAGGGGAGCTAGTTGCCAGATTTTTCTTTGTCATAAGGAGACTGCCTAGCCCTAAAACTGTACAAAAACTTAAAATTTATAAATATACCCCAAATAACCCAAAAGCATTGAGTGCATCACTGATCAATTGTACTGTAGAATTATATTAACAGAGTTTCAGGGGAAACAGATTAAACTACAACCTTTGTGAGCTAAGGACAGTGGCTCTGGAAATCATGCACAATCTGGAGCTTGCTTTTCTCCAGAGGAGTTTTTCTGTCCCTGGATCATCAATAGGTGATTTTTTTTCCCCCCTGAGATTCAAGTGGGGAAAAACATCAGAACTTGTGAATCTTGGATTCCAAAATGTATTTTGCCTGCTCTGCTGAGCAGAGGCTTGCAGCATAATGACATTTGAATAGACCTGTGCTCTTGGTGAAGCCAGTGGTTTTATTGTAAGGGAAAGGCGAGTGTGGAGGGGGGAGAAAATACTTCATTTTGAGCTGCCCTTCCACAGGGCACTTCAGTTACCTTAAAACCTCTAGATTAAAAAGTCTGAAAGCCCAATCTACAAGACGAAAGAGAGCACAAATGCAGAGCACCAAAGGCTGGGAGTGCTCGAGGAAAAATCCTTCCCACTATCCTAGGAAGGCCAGCAAGTGCACGCTGCAGAGGAAGGAGTGAAGTGTAGCTGTCCTCGACAATGGCTTCTAAGGAAAATTCCTTCTTGACCTGAAGTTTGGCACCAGGAGACAGGTGAGATATGTCTCAATCAGCCCTTGAAGGAGAAAACTGAAAGCAGAGATAGGAACAAGCTGTGGGCAATTTGGATAGCTTTAATTATTCAATTAACTTTGCACCAGTGTGAGTGACGAGAAGATAGAGAGTTCTGATAATGCAGTGAACTATTACTAGGGAATCCTCAGGACTCTGAGGACTTTTTGATGACTTGCCTGATAAAAGGACTGTACTGAAATGAAGACTAGAACTTTTGTAGGAGGCCTTCAAATGCTGGGTTCCAGAAAGATAGCAACTGATGCTTGGGAAAGAGGATTCCTTAAGCTTTTAGGCAACCTCATCTGGGCTTTTCTGCTTGCCAGGTACTGTTACTCTGTTAACACATTTTATTACCGAACTGAGTGGAATCAACCTGGAGTTCCTTATTGGCTGCACCTGCACTCTAGTTTCCAAAACCACTGTGCAGAATCCTTTTAGAACAGTGACTGGGGAGAAGCAGTGACAGTGGATGGCTTAGGAGATGTGAGCCTAAGCAATGGCTGTGCCTGGTTTTTCCAGCCCAACAGCCAGGAAGAAGGGGACAAGATGAACCTAGCCATGGGTGAGCAAGCTGAGCTGCTTTACAAAAGCTTGGGCAGACACCTTCACCTCTTGCACTGCCAGTGGATTGCCTACCAATGTCTAGCTTTTGGTCTCAGCTGTAGATGCCAGAAGAGGTCTGCATGCTTTCAGTACTGGTGGGGAGAGTCAGGCTTCCTCTGCTCTCCTATGTGGTGACTCTAGACTCAAGTACATCTAAATAGGGTTGTTTAAAATGCATATGAAATAGGGAAGCCCTTAGCTTTGTAAATAACTATTTATAAAGGCTTTTGAAATGCAGTGATTCTATCAGCACTACTATATTCAGATTTTCCACCCTCCTCTTTGTTTCTGCTCTGTTGCAGAACAACATAAAAGTAGCTATCAAGCTGTGCTTGAAGTAAAGTCTGATATGCCATGTAGATGGTTTTGTGGCCTCAGCCAGCTGGTGTGAGGCATGGTCACCAGATCATGGTGAGTTGACTCATCTATGCCAGTGGTGTGAGCCACTAATTGCAGTGGCAGGTGGTAACTGTTACCTTTGATTTGGTGGCTTGGGGAGCAGGGGAAGAAGAACTTGGATCAGTCAGACTGGGCAAGAAGGGCCCTCTGAAATTAAGTTAGACCTGTGCCAGTTGAGCAGGTTTGGAGTTTTTGATTCTTGGTCATTTTGCAAGTGTGAGAAGAGGAGAGAAGGGAGAACATGCTTGACTTCTCATACATGTGGTAGATTTCTACTATTTTTATTTTCCTTCAGTCTCAGAGACTGATACGCCCTGAACAGTGTGAACCTGTGGGTCTGCGTGGGTGGGTGTGTGTTTAAAGGCTGGGGCCAATGAGTTGAGATCTGCCTCAGGGCATGTGATATGTTGCTGGGTGCTGTCTGGAAGCAGCATCACCCTGAGAACTCCCAAGTTAAAAGTGACTGTGAGTCAACAAGTGATCTGGGTTTTATTGACTAGTTATGCGTATCTGAGTAAAGAGCTCTACCTTCCCATCCAGTTCTCAACCCTTCCCCACATGCAAGTCTACCTCTTTGGTGCTTGCCTTGGGGCTTCTTGCCCTGGTTGTTCAAGTAATAGATCTGTTGTTCCTGGCTTTCTGTTCCTGAGTGCTTCCTCATGTTAATGTAAGCTTAGAGCTTCTCCGACCATGCTTTTTTTTGTAGTGCTTCAGGAAACTCTACAATTTCAGCTTATGTACATAGGCTTGAAGGAAGCAGTGTGGATGTTGCTGGTGGAGAGGCAGGCCATGTGGTAGCCAGCAGTACAGTCCAGGCTCCTCTGTAAACCTATCACTAGTGGCCAGCTTCTAACCTGTGAGTTACTTGAGTAGCTCTTTGCTCACAAGATGCACAGGTGTGTAGGATTGTGAAAAACCCTGGAGACACAGGAGTCTGCTGGATAAACTATAAGGGAACTGGAATTTTCAAAATGCAGGAATTGAGAGCTGAGAAAACTGTTGCTCTGTGGGGAAATTTTGAGAAAGGGAGGTGAGTTATTTCTGCAGTTATTTCTGATTCTCTCCTCTTGTAAAGTGCTGGCTACAAAGAAACCAGTATGGTAAAAGGTGATAAGAGGTAGTGGCCCAGGTCAGCAGGGGAATTGTGAACTCAGGAATCCCAGTCTCATAGTACTAGAATTCCAGAGCACTAGAAACAGAGCCAAGTAAGAGAGAAGCACAGGGTGTTACAGGGATCTGTTTATAGCACTGAGATATGTTAAACCTGTGTGAAAATCCTGCAGCCGAGGAAGGTGTTGATCAGGAAGCTCAGCAGCATGATAGGAGTTTGCAGTCCCCTTATTTGCTCGATTGGAAGCTGTCTCCAACACAAGTTGATTCAGCTGGCAGGTGACTGGCCCTTTGTGCCCATGGGCATGAGGTGGGATTGGACTGCTTTTAACTGAAGTTCCTGGATCTGTTTGACTTGCTCACCTGGCTTGTTTCAGTGACTAATCACAGTGCCTTCTGATAATATTGTATAGGTTTGAGTGTTGGTGGGTCAGTTCTGATAAAACATTCCAAAAGTACTGGTGAGATGATGATTAAGCAGTTGCTTGTAACTAAGCTATGCATGCTGCAACTAATGGATCAATGACAAAAAGAAGCATCAGGAGAAGGGCAGGACAGGAACAGAAATGTTTCTGGTGAAGAATGTAAAATGGTATTTTGGTTTTTGCAGAGCATGTGGAGAATGTGGGTGGCTTGACTGGAACACATTTAGAGTTCTCTCCCTATTGCGGCTGAGGGAGTGAGCGATGGGTGCACCATACTGCTAGGCAGCTCATTCCTCACAGGCATCACTGCAGAACAGAGACATGTACGAGCCACCCTTAACACGTCTGTTGCTCTTAGAAGGATAAATCTCATGTATTGCACAAGATTCCTGTACATTGCAGTTCATGCAACAAAAGCAGGAGAGAAAACAAAGATGGAGAGCAGGGCTACAGCATCCCCTAGGGAGGCACAAGATCTCCCAGCTTCTCAGTCACTTCTGCATGGTGCAAGGACCACTCTGCCTGGCCCACCCCACTCCTCTGGGAGTTTGCTGCTGGTTTTCAAGTTCCGCAGGAGCAGCCTTCTAAACTTGAGCAGCCCAGCATGAGTTGTCTCCATCCTCCTCTGCAATGCTGCAGATATCTCTGGCATGACTCTGAGTCAAACTGTGTCACTCAGCCATCCTGGGAGCACATGCAAATCTCATTTAGGCCTTTACAGAAAAGATGCATAATTCCCTTAGCGCTTGTATAGATTTTCCACAGCGTGGTATTTGGCTGCTTAGTCACAGAGTTATCTTTGTGTTTTAAGAACAGATTTGACTATGGTCTCCTTAGCTGTACTGCAGAAGAATGACTTTATTTGTCTTAGCACAAACACCTTGGTATGAGTGTCAGATGTGCCAGCAAGTATGTGCTTAATTAAACAGGCTCCTTAATAGGTTTTGTTATCATTTTAGTACCCTGAACCACTGACTTGAACCACGTCTCTTAAAGGACTATTTAATGAATTTCTGAGACTATTTGACAAGTAATGTTCTTTGCTTGCTTGTTATGTAAAATTCATTAATGTCTCCCTTTGCATACATTGCTGAATTACAAATATGACTTAATTAGCTTATTGCAATTTATGGGATGGTGGAAGTAGTTTTTTTACTTACTGATCTTATGTAGAACTAACCTGTTTAAAAGAAGTAAACAAACAGAAACTGGAGTTGTTATGGTATCCCTGCTGAGAAATTCCTCTCCTTGACTCTCACCACCTGGGGACTTTTCTATAGCTTGCTACCCTTTATTGTTCCCATAAAAACGGGGCAAATCTGCTAGCAGTAAGCAAAGCTTTTGTTTTAGGAGATTAGCAGGACTCAGCGACTCTCATTGCTTTGAGCACAGAACTTTGAATGTGTATATTCTCCTTAAAAGCTGATCTCTCTAGAACTTCTTTCCTTTAGGTCTAATGTAAGTATTGGGGCGTAATTCCTTAGCTGGTATAAACTGAAGCACTTTCATCAGCAGCTCTGAGAGAGGGCCAAAATGTAGCAGTTGTTTTTCCTATGCTTCCTGGGGAGTTCAAATCATTCACACTAGTAGAATGAATTGCCTCTTGTGAGGAGACACAGATCTGCCAGGCTATTGGTATCTGAAGTGCCTGTGCTACTAGGGTGAAGGAGGCTCAGTATGTGACAGCTGTGGGCCAGAAAGGGCACAACATCCCTTGAAGATCCTACCTAGTAGAGGTGCTCTAGATAACCATCAGACTGAGGTATCTTCTTCCAGTTGTACCTTCTGTTGACATGTTTAATTTCCTGTATCTTTACAACAGCCTCGGGTGAAGTTACCATTTGTCCAGGCTATCCAGGCTTACTTTCTTAATTGGAAGATTTGCTGGATAGGGAAAAATGTGCAGTGGGTCAGAAATCACGGTCAAATGGTTTCTGCAGGGTGGCACTAACTGCAGTGCATCCTGGATGTGCTGAGTGTCTTGGTACCCACTTCTTTGCAGTGTCACAGCCTCTCTGATTTGTGCTGGGATGGAGATTGAGCAGTTTCAGCCCAGCAAGGTGGGGTATAATGAGGGTATTTGTGAAGGAGGCAGAGGTGAAAGTCATAACGATAGCTTGCCCAGAGTGTATAGGGAACCTGTGTCAGAAAAACAGGACTCTGCCCTAGATCTTAATGGCAAAAGCATCCTTTCTTCCATCTGTATTGACTTTAAGATGCCTCCATTTCTGAGTTTTACCCTCATTATAACTTGAGAAAAGTTGAGCTGCTTCAGTAGTCTCTCTCTGTCCTTTCCAATCTACTTCCTACAACTACTTCTTTTGCTTCTTATTCTTACTTTCTGCTATACAGTGTGCTGGACTCATTTGGAAGTCAGCTGCTGAAGGTTGGACCTGTTTGGAAATTGCAGCCACAAAAGCCAGACTCTCCAGTGTAACAAGGCTGTTAAAGCTCCTGTGGGAATTTTTAAAGCTGGCTTTATCTGCCCTGCAGAGAGAAGTGCAGGGGGAGGCAGTTGCACCATTGTTCCTCCTGTTGATGACTGGGATTGCTTCTTCTCAAACGCAGGCAGTTGGGTTGAAGCATGGCTTTGTGTTGTCCTAATCCCTCAGTCAAGACCACAGGAACCACACTAAGTTAAAGCTGCCTCGAGGCTGTTCCCTTATTCTAATGTGTGCCACCAGCAAATTGCTCGAAGAGATCAAATCTTTGACTAGACTCTGACCAGTGTCTCAGCTTCAACCCAAAATTTAACCACTTGGTCTGTGAGCAGCCAAGTCAGACTTGGACTTAAACAACATAAACAAGTGCTTAGAAAATTAAAAGCCTTGTTTCCCTACTTTGATGCCCTTCCTCCTCTCCCCTGTCATTTCATGTTTCAGAATATGACTGTAGGTACTTCTGAAACTTCTGGTTTTGCTGGAAAGAGCCAGTGTCTGGGAATTATAAATGTTCATGCGGTTTCATCTTCATTTTTGGATCAGAGGGATGGATTTGAGGGGAAAAGGAAATTTTATCATGCTCTAGGATTTTTTTTTTTTTTTGAGTGTTTTTCTCCCAAACTGGAATGAGTTTTACTGTAGTTTTGTGTTTCCTGGTAGTTGACAAGAAACCCAAACTGGTTAGCACCAACAGAAAAGGCGCATAAGGTATCTAAGCTTTCTAAAACAAGGACATTTCTAGCCCTTTCCAAAATGTGTCCCCCTCCCGAAATGTTAAACTGGGAGATTGCTGAAACTGGTCTGTTCCCATAGCTGGATTAGACCTCAGTGAATCAGCACTGTGAGAAACCTCGGGAAATTCCTGCCAGACTGTACCCGAGCATCACTTGCTGACTAAGTCAGGAGCTTCTTAAGTAGTGTGGCTGTGTAGGGCAAGAGGTCAAAACCTTGGTGCTGCAATCCTGGAGCCCAGTTGTGGCTGTCAACTCTAGGGATGGGGAAAAACCCTGTCCTCTTCTAAATCCCTTTTATCTTCCAAATTCCCCAGAATGTGAACAAGCCCACCCCTCTGATGCTTGAGGAGTGTTCCTGCTCAGGGAGAGGTGACCTTAGCACGCTTCAGGGATAGCTCTGGGGAGCAGTGGTAAAGCAGAATGAAAGGGATGGGGCATGCTGGTGCACCCAGATCTAGACCTACCTGCTGCCTAGTCCTGCCTCATGTTGTTTCTAGCTTGTAATAAAATGCCCCAGTACTGATGTAGACAGTGGGTCTGGGATGAGAGCACACGGTCCTGACTGCACTGAGCCCTAGACTGCTGGTCTCCCAGGAGTGTCAGTGCATGCTGGGCTGCTTGAAAGTGTGGAGCCAAAATATGTATAAATATGTATCTACAGCCTTCTGAACACTGAAGAGCTTCTTGGCTGTGGGACTTAGACTGACCACCAAGCTGCAGAGAGGTCAGATTAAAAGCCTTTTCTAGAAAAGACTGTGGGGTTAGTGTAATTCAAGAGCTCACCGAAAGCTGATGGAATAAACCTGGGAGCAGCATTCATCCTGGGAGGGCTTAGGCAGTGGGAGAGATTTACTTTTGAGCTTTTGATTTAATTTGTCTCACATGGCATGCCTGCCTTTTCTCTATTTAGACTTATCTTGTCCTGTTTGTACCTTTTTAGTGCTCTAATAAAACTCAGCCATGGGACCAGAAGCTTTTGACTTCTGGCTTGGCTGCCTCCAAGACCAGATGTGGCAATTCCACCTCCCCAGTCTGCCTGATTTGGCCCAGTCCAGAATAGCTTTTAACTGAGGAAGAAACAGAGGCCAAAGACTTGTTAAAGTTGCTCTGCTTGCAAGAAGCAGAGCTAGACAAGCATTTTTTGGTCATCAGGGTTCCATCAGCCTGGCAGGGGTGTTTGCTGCCTGCAGTGCTCAATAATGTCTGTTTATGTGGAGTCTGTTCTGCACATACTGATTTTGAGCTGTAGATTTTCTTCCAGGAAATCTGTATTTGGCTTTATCACTTCCTGGGAATAGTTTGTATATTAAAAAACCTCCCCCCACCATATGAGAAGGAGCATTCTCTTTTGCACCCAGTGAAATATAAGTAAAGATTGATTTTTTTTAAATGAAGTTCTGGTGAGAACACAAGCTTGGAGTTTTCAGGGGCCTTGATTCAGTGGCTGTATCTCAGTGTGGGTGTGACATTTATAACATGGGATCTGAGATGAATCTAGCAAAGGAGCAGACCTGCATGGGTCTGTCCCTACTTTGGTCTGGGATCCAAGGCACAGAAACCACCAGCATGGTTCAGTACTACAGCAACTGGTGCAACGAAGTGGCACAAGGTCAATGTGTTAGATGAGCCACAGACTCCTTGAGCCAGTAGATGATACTTTTGAGTAGAGGGCTTGGATCATCTTCCAATGTCCAGAGGCCACAGCTGGCCCTGCACCACTGCCTACATCCTTTCACTGCTTCCTGGTTTCTAAGGCCAGCTGTGCTTGGTTGAGCAACGCGTAACAAGGGAATGTCCAAGATGATGAATCTGTTCCCAATATTCATCTAATTGGCTCCTGGTTGCCCTCCGCTGAAAGCAGATTTTGCCCTTCAGCCTGAGCACTCCTCACCCTGATTACTGGGTATCTTTTTAGTGCAGCAGAGCTAAATTCATCTGCATGGAACAAGTACTGGAGAAGAAGCAAGACTTAAGAGATACAACTTTTTTTTCAGTTTCCCAGCAGGTAAAACTCCCTTGAATGGAGACTCATCTCTAAGAAGCAGTTTACACATTTGCAAGGAATGGACTTGATAGAGATCCCAAGGGTAAAGCAGGCTTGAGGGACATACACAAAATCCCTGCCCCTTCTGGGGCTCTGTTGTTTTTATGGAACTGTTTAGACATTGGTTGTGCAGTATTCTGGTGTCCCTTGTGTGTATGAAGGTCAAAGGAAAGCTGTTAAAGTTTTGCATCTCAGAACTGGAAATTTACCTTTTTCCTGCAGGAGATGTCAGGTGTGAATTTGCAAAAAAACCCCAACCCAACAACTTGCCCCAAATTCCTCTGAGGAAGGCGAGTTTAGCCAGGGAGAGAGGGGACCACTGGATAATTCTTTTGTAGAGTTCATAGAAATTCACTTTGCCACAGACTTAAATGTTTTCTTGCATTGAAACAGTTTCCTTTTACCTTCCTTACCTGAGCAAGTGGGAAGAAAGCATGACACAGAAGTAGCAGAAGAGGATAAGTCTGAAGAGAAATAAATCATCTCCATCCACAGTTGCTATGTCCAGGCAATTAGCCAGTACCATGTATACAAACACTGGTGCCCATCTGTTGTAGAAACAGCTGAGTGTCAGCCCAGTCTAGCAGATCCCCAGGTGACAGGTACTTTTGGGTGGCATCGCATATTGAATGTTTCCCAGAAAGAATGTCTCTATGTAAACGTGCTGAATAAACATAGTCACTCTCTCCATCCAGCCCCATCCTGTCAAGCATAGGTGCAGATGCAGGATCCAGGAGCTCTTCCAAATTAATTCTTTCCCTTCTTTTTGTCACCTGTCTTTTCCACCTGTGGTTTGTGAGGAAACCAAGGCAAATAGCCTTGGCTGGAGCCAAGCAGTGTCAGACTGGCCCAGTTCTGCCTACTGTGCTGCCAACATCCCCATGCTGCACACCTGCACCAAGCTCTGCCTCCTCATGGACTTGCTGAACTGAGGAAAAAGGTTGCTGTTACCTTTGCTGAGGCAGAAACATGATCAAAAAAAGCTAGTTTGGTCTCAGGGGAAGAGGGGTGTGAAATAACCAGCTCTTGCTTGTACCTGTGCTCCACAGATCTTGTGAAAATAAGTATGTCAGGAAGAATTGGGACTGGATAACTCCATGCCCCTCTTCAAGGTGGCTTGTAAAGGCTGAGGAGTGGTAGAGGAACACCAGCATGTGACAGATCAGGTGTACAGGAGGGCCAGCCACTACTGGTTGTCACTGATAGAAACATAGGTTTTGGAAATGGAGGTCTGGCCATCCTGCATGTTGGAAAAACTTTATGTGAATCCAACCTGCAGTTTAGATTTGAGGCATTTTTCTGTGCTGCTTAAAAACTTACTGTTAGAAGCATTCAAGAAACTGAAGCTAAGGCTATGGATAAACATTTGCCATGTGGTTTTAGTTGCAAAATGCTTAAGCAGCTCACCCTTCAGTTGAAAACCCACGAAGTTGATTCTTCTGCTGTATATCTATTATAAGAAAGTCTTCACTCTTTCCCTCTTGACTGCCAGGGAGCTTCCTGATGGCTCAGGCAGGAGGATGGGAAATATTGTTTCTGCAGGGAGTGTGTAGAAAAAAAATCTCTGACCTGGGATTATGGATTGATGTCCCTTTTGGGCCTTTGCACAGTTTGAAGACGGATTTGAGAAACAAATCTCTCTTGAAGGAGGACTTGGAAACTCGAAAAAGCCCTAAGATATTTTTTCAAGTCATAGAAGAATAGTGATTTTCCTGCAACAGCATAAAAACACCTGTCCTGCACTAGATGCAGTGGTTGTTTGCTCAGTTATATGAACCATCCAGCTGAAGCACAGAGAGGTAATGATATAACCTGTGCACTCAGTTTTTAACCTGGTTTGAGGGGCTTATTTGGGTTTTTGTTTATGGAAACAGAGATGACCTGTGTTGTCCATAATCTCTAGCTCCCCTCTGCTGCCCTGACTCCCATCACACTGGATTTCTGCAATGCTGGCTTTTATCATCTTTCCAGGTTGAAAGAAAACCATGTATGTTTGATTGCTTCTCCCTCGGAGCATGGTGGTACTATAAGGGAGGGCACTGTGCCACAGTACTTTTCAGCTTGCTGGCTGGAGCGCTGTGAGGAGTCCAGCAGCATTTTGTTTGTGAGAGAAATCCCTCTGGTATTCTGTGTTAGAGCTGGATTTACTGGAAACAGGTCCTTGATGAAAACCTTCCTTTGCACACTTTTCCTACCTACAGGCAATGGTGACTGGCACAGTCCAAAAGCATTCAACAGCCAGCTTTTTTACAGATGTCTGGCAAGAAGGCTCCAGAGCTGGAGAACAAGACTTAACTCAGTGCTTCTTTAAGTGGGGACAGTGCTGTGGGTCTGTGTGTCAATGAGTAGGTGATGACCTTTCAAATTCCCAGTTCTTCTCACTTGTAATAGTTGCTTGGGGCTGTTTGTAAGAGTGTTTTTGGAAGACACTCACTATAGAGTGACTGGTGTAGAGAGCTGAATTTGCAGACTCAGATCTTGATAGTTTCTAAAGAGGGGGGATGTTGTTTGCTTTCTATTGAGATATGGAAGTGCTCTTTCAGTACTGCTCTGATTTTCAAGAGGGTTGGGGTTATGGAAAGACAGTGTATATAGAGAATATGGAAACTTTGTGTTTTGTTTTCACAATCCTGTATAATATTGGGGAAGGTTGTGGCTGTTGTTTGGTGCTATTCCTGCTTCCCATGACAGCCACCACTGGCAGCGCAGGTGTACGTCTGCATTCCTGTTGACTTGGCCCCCTGTAAGTTCCTGGTGAAGGCTTCAGTCTCTTCTCCTTTAATTGATGTGATTTGCTATGCTCCGCTGGAAACTGTGTTTACAGACTAGACTGTGACTTTGGCCCCAGCATGTTACTCATGTCTACAGAGATGAGCACAGACGAACCTGAGCTTGTCTGTCTATGCAAAGATGAAGTTGAATGTGAGCCAGACTCCTCTTAGCATGGAGTCAGAGAAGAAGCAACTGACTGCCAGGCTCTATATGGCTCTGCCCACAACCCATGGAAGTACCTTCTGTAGCTGAGAAGATAGTTGCATCCCTGTTGTGTATCATGCCTACCCCCTGGGAAGCCCTTGCTGGGCAGCTTCCCTGTGTACAGTCATTTGTC
This sequence comes from Brachypteracias leptosomus, assembly GCA_013401335.1. Taxonomy (NCBI): domain Eukaryota; kingdom Metazoa; phylum Chordata; class Aves; order Coraciiformes; family Brachypteraciidae; genus Brachypteracias; species Brachypteracias leptosomus. The sequence goes on from VYZX01000893.1 coordinate 148,579, forward strand.
ATTGAATCCCATCCAAGAGTAAGCGGGTGTCTGGGATGAGATTTCTGGGCTCGTGGCATGCTCACGGGCAGTAGGAGCAGGTGCCACGTGAACCCTGCTCCTCAGGATAGCTGTTAGGGCTCAGGTGCAAAATGAGCACGCTCTCTTGGAGCATTTCCTTACTCCGCAGTAAAACATGGTGTATCAAGAGGACTAACTTCTTGCAGGTGAGAGTAAGACAGCCTTTGGATTTAAGATCTTCTAAAGAAGGTGGAAAGGATAGATGTAGTTTTAGGTCAAAATGGGTGTTTCAGACAGGTAATTCTGCAAGGGGCTATTAATACAGGCATTAGCTTTGGCCACGAGGGTACAGGTTTGAATCCCAGCTAAAGAAAATCAAGCTTTATACTGTGTTAAAAGTAACTCAAAGCTAAGGAGAGACCTCTCCTTCCCCTTCTGCCTGATAACTGGTTTTGGGGTGAGAAAACTGAGATAGAAAATACACAATTATAACATTGAGATGGGAGGTATGTAATGAACCTTGTAGAATTGCATACCCTGTCCTGGTATCTGATTTTGATTGACCTGATCTTCTGAACTGGAGCCTGGGTGACATACCAAGGTCTGAAAGTATAGCATGGACTGCCTGCTGAAGAGGCTATAGCTGGTGACAAAAGAGAAGGACCAGCCTCTTGGGCTGGTAAGGAGATCCCTTGAGAAGCATCGTGCCTCAGAAAATGCCAGTTGTCTGAGATAGAACAATTTCGTGGGAAAATGTTGGTTTTGATGAATTTCAGTTGCTGAAAAATATTGGATGAAAATGTTTGAAAACGGTTTGACCTTTTCTAAATGGCAAAGTTTCAATGTTTTTAGGTCCAAATGCTGCTTCATTTTGATAGCTTGCATCAATTGAAGGTTAAAAAAAATGTTGGAACTGAAATGAAATTCCTGGAAATGAATAGAAACAAAATGTTCTCTTCCTTTTTTCCTCCCCCAGTGTTCTTATTTCTGGGGAAATTGTGATTTTTTTTTTTTTGACTTTTTCATTTCTCTGAACTGGGATATTGAAAAACCTCACAAATTGTTGTGGGAGGGCAACCCATCCTGCTCACTCTCCTCCTTCTCCAATGCAGTTGCTAGTATTAAAGTGGGTTTTATTTTGTTTTGTGATGGAGTCACAAGTATTTTCCAGACATCCCAAAGGGAGAGGCTCTGGCTCTGCCTCTGCAGGGGGCCTGAGGTGCAGCTTGTCCCTGCAGCTCTCATCTGCTCAGCGCCATTGGTTGGGTTCCTGGCAAGTCTTCTATCTCCTCATCTGAAAGGGAAGTGTGTGAGCAGTATGCTGTGATTTGTGCTGTGGCTAAGGGACAAACACGCCATGTTTGCTAAACCAACACACTGGGAAAGCCTGAAATGATTACTTTAAATGCACCACGGCTAAAAGGAGCCAGCTGTGTGTACAAGTCGGGAGCCGGGGCTCATGTCTAAACATACGGAATGTGAGTTAAATAGGACTGTGCAGCAGAGGATGTCTTAAAAGCCTCACCAAGCAAATACTGCTCACTGGTCCAGAACCACAGACAGCAGGAACGTCATCTGGCTAAGGCGTCTGGAGCAAAAACCAGTGCGTGTGTGATATTTGCACTTACCAGACATCTTACAGTCAGATGAAGGAACAGGGGTGGAGAGAGCAGGAGGGCCTGAAGCTGCAAGCTGCATCCCCTTTAGCTATGCATTGGAGTGAAAATGCACCTTTCCACCTCCTTTCTTAAATGAGGTTACTGTTGGGGTATATTGTTTCTCCATTTGAGGTGATATGGGACAGTTTTATTGCATCTCTTGCAGCCTTCTCAGTAGGAACAAGCATTTGTACTTCAACCATCTTCATATCATGTAGGTGCTAGTTTGGATTTTGGCTTTGTGCAGGGCTTGTAGAGTTCAGCTTTGCTTTCTAGGGATGTTTGTAAAGTGGAAAAGTAAGAGTCCATCCCCTCTGAGTCCATGTAAGCTTGCAGAAAGACTCTAGTATCAGTAAGTACAATGGTTTTACAAGTTTCTAAGTCATAAGCTTCAAGGAAATGGCTGCAAATTAATGTATAGTAATGGTAAAATTATCTTCTTAGTGCCCAGGGTGATCCCAGAGGTCCCAAGAAGATAGTGCCATGGGTAAGATGCAGTCTGCAAGCAGAGTTTGGGGACTGATGTATGGTGAAGTCTAATGTTCCTATAAACAACAAATATTAATTTTTGACTTGCTGGCAATATTAGTTTTATGTTGGTCATCAATCTATTTCTGAAATGTGGAGCATTTTGAAAATTCCTGTCAAGCTCAAAAAGGGCTTCTGTAGGATAGTCAGTAATTGGACCTGCATCCTTTCCCTGTTCTCTAATAGCAAAGCCCTTTCTTCTTCATTTCCCTGTTGGTGTTGGCAGAAATGCCAAATATGAAAAGGTTGCAATGTAAGCAAACAATTTTTAGCAGGATATTTAAAAGCAAAACAATGGCAAACAAGAACTAAAAAAACCCCACAGGCAAATTTGAAGGGTTTTTAAGATGTTTTGCCTAACTCTGATGAGTGCAATTATGCTGGGAGAATGAATGGATACAAATAAAGAGGACCAGAGATGGAAAAATCAAAATACACAATTTCTAGGAGAGTTAGAGAGCTGAATTCTCTGTACTGTATATATTAACTATATTCAATATTATCCTTCAGATCATTAATTTTGAAGCCACTTTAGTTTGCCTAATGCTTCTAAGAGATCGCTTTGGTAAACTGCTGTTGTTGAAATACTTGGATCTTAATGTATCTCTCAGTACCAGGTCTGCTTTCTAAAATGTATCTTGCAAGTGTTCTTATTTTGTGTACTCATGTAACTTGTACTTTGGCAGCCATTCACTTTGTTTGAATCCTCCTCTTGCTGAATGTTTGCTCCTTGAAGCAGAATAGAGGCGATGCTGTGTTCCACTGGTGCATTTTTTTTGTGCTTCAAAATTGCCTTGGGCTGAGGCTGAAACTGTCTCTTCCATGAGTAGTCTGTGATCCTCAGAGCAGGTCCTTTGATGAATAGGATGTAAGGCTTGTACCAAGAACTTACAACCCTTTCCTGTCTCTGCTGGTTTTCCCTAAGAGTTGGCATTGCTTTCATTTCTGCTTTTTGTTCTAAATATGTAAAATGGACTTCTAAAAATTAGTGTTGTGAGCGCTTACCACAAGAACTTGGGGTTGGGCAGTGTCTGAACAGAAAGATGAAGTTCCCTCTTTCTTCAGTGTGCTATTCTCCCTTTCTGCCTCACAAGCCCAGTGTCCAGGACCCATAATTAAAAAAGCAAAAAAAAGAAGTAGTCTCATTTTTGCCAGAAATGGGACATCTGGGTTCCAGCCTGCAGCACTGGAGTCAGCAGGCTGCAGCCCCCTGTGGCAGGGTGCTGCTCTCTGCTGCTGTCACACACAACCATCTCATAGAGATGCCACCGAGCACGTGGTAGCTGCAGTGGGCAGCCCATGGAGTGCTGTGTGATGCTCTGGAAAGGTGAGCAGTGTGGGTAGTCTTCAGGGGTGCTTAGAAAACATCCTAAGCCAGGGTGGCAGGAGATCGTGGTGCAGCCCTGAAGTGTTCTGCTGTTGGCTTCTCCAGCGCTTTAGTATGCCTGTCAATTTACAGCATGTTTTTCTGCTCTGGGCATTGGTTTGAAGAACTGGAATCTGCTTTTCCTCAATTACGGTGCCAAAGACCTGACTGTTACCATCAGAAAGGGATAAAAGCTCAGATTCTGAGAAACTCAAAGATTTTGGCTTATAAGGGGCCCTGCAAATCACTCCAAAACATCTTATGGGATTTTACAGCCGTAGCATTTTTTCTTTCCTTTTAGATTCAAAGGAATCCTCAAACTTGAAGATTAAAACCTCACTTACCAATCTATTCTTGTATCAACTCATCAAGTTCCATCAAAACTACTCACTTGGTTGCATCCATGTCAATTTTGAGTTGCTGTGCTAACTGGTCTGAAAATCTTGTCAGGGGTTTCAGTTTGGCACAAGACTGAATGCCAGAAGTTTTTCAGATTTGGAAGTTTCACAGTTTTTTTTGACAGTACTGTGGTATTTGACCTGTACCTTGAAAGGCTGAGTGGGGGGCGTGTGTGTAAAATAAGCCTGGCAATCGCAGATCTGTAATACAACCTGATGCTTTGCATTTTCATGTTCCCAAAATATATTTACACTTAAGAAAAATAGGGTTTTTTTTCATGAACACAAATCTTAGAGCTGTTTCTTCGCTTTTCTATCCTCAATGCTCTCTTTATTATTTTCCACAGATGTAACTCTGCATATGAGGTTTCCATAGACAAATAATATCCTCTCTTTTCTGGAACTTTGGAAAGCAACAAGGAAAGCCAAACCAATCCCGTCCCCCTGTCGAGGTTCGCTTTGTGGTTTCTTTAGGGCACAGCTTCAAGTTTGGAAGCAAATGCAAAGCAAGCAGATTCTGGCCAGCAATTTCACCTGCCAGCAGGGTGCATTTCTTAGGTTTTTCTGCTTGAGTGCCCAGAACTCTCCCTGCAAGACACTAACAAAGCAATTAATGGAAAGGTTGCGTAGGTATCCCCATAGAGAACAGTTGGTCTCCTTTTCATGTAAAACTCAACAGCTGGAGTCACCTTATGCAGCTGGCCTTCTAAGGTGGCTCCTTCTAAGTTCCAAAGTGTGTGAGCTTTGGGAAGTTTTCTGTCTCTGATGCGTTTTACAACAGGCAAAAGTGTGACCTGTCTAATAATGTTACTAATTGCCACTAGCTTAGTACTGGCAATGCTGCAAACAGTGCTTGCCAGGAGTATGGCAGCAGTATCTGATAGAGCAGCAGTTCACTTTTAATGAGCTTGGTAGTTTGACTGCTTTAAACAACTTTCTTTGAAATACTGTCTCCAGGATTCAGGAATAAGAGAAAGTTGCCTGCTCTAGGTGTGCTCAGAGATCCTCCTGACTGTCTTGCACTGGGGTACCTGGCTTTCAGGAGCCCTTGAGAAAGATTCACTCTGGCAAGCAATGAGAAGTAAGAACCATCCAGGACTATGGACTTCAACAAGTCCTGTCTGTGTTTGGAAGTTGATTTTGGGTACCTCTCCTCCTCCCCGCCACATGTTTGTGTGAAACAATGATGTGGTGGTTCGTCTCTTTGTTTCAAGGCAGGGTGAGCTGCAGCTTTGCTACCTAAGCAGCAAAGGTAGCTTATGAACCAAAGAGTCCAAAAGACCCCTTGTTCTTCCTAAGTATCAAGGAAATGTTGTGTTCTGGCTACTTGAAGTTGTGCCTGCAGGGCAAGCTTTGCTGGCTAAGGAGAGCTGATGTTTCAGTCTGACCAAAGTCCCAGTACTGCATAGAGGGCAGATCTGCAGCAGGCACGCTCCTCACCACATAAGCCTCCATGTGTGGTGCTTCACACCACTCCTGTGGATTATTTCACAGGCCTCTGCCTGAAGCTGACCATCAGCCCTTGGGATGCATGTGCCTTCCTTGCAAGCTGTGGTTGTTGGGCTTGTGTGTCCTGGGTGAAACCAAGACTAAGACTGGCACAGTGGTGCTTTCTGAATGGTTTCCAAGGCCTGGGAGCTGCTGTGCTTTGGTGCAGTCTCTCTACCTGGGGCCTGTGGTGGTGGTAGAAGACATGCATGAGGAGAAAATACAAAGGATGGAAGCGAGAAAGGATAATGTGCTGGTGCTACAGGCAGGCACAGGGACAGGGAGTGGACAGAAAGGGTTTGCAGATGCAGCTCGCTCTTCTGTGCTCTTATCTACCACCCTGGCAGCAGCCTCAGTGCTGAGACAAGGCTTTTTGGGAACTGGCCCAATGCTTTAATGAAGGCAGGTGGGAGGTGCAGTGCATTCCTGGCTCTGGGGGGCCCTTTGTCTATCGAGGCTATCGGCTTTCTCTGAGGAGAACACATCATCACCCAGCCCAGTGCTGGATAAGAGCTTTTGAAGTCTTCTGTTTGATATGCATCACTGCCTCCGTCACACAGCACAAGGCCTTCTCTGGTTTTTTTCCTTTCCCTGCTGCAGTTTCACCCACCTGGTATCACAACCAGAGATGAAACGGAACTCAACCACGGTGTCTTGAAATAACTGGAGTCTGGGGAATGCAGTTTCCTAGAGAGAGCAATTAGCACCTTCAGAAGGTCTTAGCAGGAGTGAAGATGAGTCTCTCCCTCCCATGCACAAACTGAACTTTATTTCATTTAACCAACTCATTGATGGTCCCAGCTCTTCTGCTGTGATCTGTCTGCCAGGCTGTGCTTTCTGTGGCTGCTGTGGTCTCATCTTCTCCCTTGGCAGATATGGGCAAATAGATGGGCTCCGTCCTCTGAGCTCAAGCATTCCTCCGAGCTCAGGGCATGCTGCCTGCATGTATCTCTGGAGGCCACACAGCCCCCATGATGACAATAGTGCTGACTGTAGTAAAGTGTTTGTTCGCAGAATCATAGAATCATTCTGGTTGGAAGAGACCTTTAAGATCATCAAGTCCAACCATTAACCCAGGACTGCCAGGTCACCACTAAACCATGTCCCTTGGTTGTTTAAGTTCAGGCTTTGTTACTAATGCCTAGTAAAGACACGCAAACAGAAGCTAATCTGAGTTTTCAGGGGTATTGTTAAGTATTCGAGGAGGGGGATACCCGGTTTCTCTACCAGCAGCAAGAGTCTGCTTAGAACTTGTGCACAAGAGTGGTGGGCATGTAGCTAATAGTTTATCTTTTTTCTAAAAAGCACATGGCTCCTGCTGATGGAGTAGTAAGAGTGGTTAGTGGTGTAGTACACGAATGTGCTAGCTTGACAACTCATGAGTCAGGATGTATGAGCAGCTGGTGCCCTAGTGAAACCAGGGTGCTTGCAGAGTTAATGTTTGACAGTGCTGTGTGTCAGGTGACTTCTTGCAGTTTAGAAGTCGAGTCATGCATGGACCAAACCAAAGGAAGAAATGTATGAAGGGGTGGAGTGAGGTTCCTAGCCAACAGGCAAAACGAACAAATGATGAATAAGAGTTAAAACAATGCTTCAGGTTATAACTAGAAGGGAAACTCTTCTGAGAAGCTATCTCCAATCTTTGATTGTCTTGCTATTTCCAAGTGAGGGAATTGTGAGCACAATGAACTGTGCAAGATCAATAATAGAACACATTCACCTTGGATCTTGCTGTTTCTGCTGTGCAAGCAAACAGTATTTCACATGACTGCTGAGAAGGAAAAGCTAATTAAAGAACTGTTATTTAATTGGCCTAGGTTCATCTCCATCTAATAGTCAACAGCAGACAAGTGAATCTGGAAAGAAAAGCTCTGGAGGGATGAAGTGACTTGACCAAGATTAAAATAAACCCAAGCTTGAAATCAGCACTTGTAATTCCCAGCAGAAGGAGCCTGCACAATTGACCGAACCCATCTCTTGCTTGTGTTGCTGGCAGAGATCCTCAGCTCAGAGCACAGTGCAAATGCTTAGTGTTAAAGAAATTACTTCTATAAAGCTTGTCTTGGTGCTTATATACCTACGTGAGCAGTGGTGGCTTGGAGGGGAGTGAAATAAACCAAACTGAGGGGAGATGCAAGTGGTGCATAGGCAAAGAGCCTGAACAGTCAAATTCTAGTGGTAGGATTGTGAGGGAGGGATGTGCCCAGCAGCCTTGTCATTCATTGTGAAGGTGTGGGGTGAACCCATCCTGGAGAGAATTCAGCTGCTGTAGTCACAGTGCATTCAAAGGGGCTGAGGACAGTCTTTTGTATTCGTTGGTACCTCTGCTCAACACATCATGTTTCTTCAGGTTTCTCCACCAGCTTTCCTGTTTTGGGAAGCTCTGCCTCTGAAAGATACAGTCCTTGCACGCTGTGGTTTTAGAATCACGTCTTAGAGAATCTTAAAGTGCGACAGGAATGTCATTCCTGAGCAGCATCTGAGCTCTGTAGGATAGAGGCAAGGTACAAATGTGTGCTTAGTGCTTTAATGGCAACTGTGTGTGAGTGCAGCAAGGGACCCAAGGGACCCATCCCTGTTACCCCTTTATAAGGAATGGTACTGGCAAGATAAAATGATGTCAGGAATGCTGCTGGCAGTTCCCCCTGTCTCTTGGAAGCTGCCTCCTGCTCAAAACTAGGGAAGCTCAAGAGACAACCTGGGGAGAAATCAGACTTCAACTGCAGACGGGGAGCACAGCTCAGTGTTGTGTTCTGGGGTCTTCTGGTTTGCTTAGAAAGGAAAGTGATGTCTCTAGGGACACCAGCATGATGAACAGCCTGGGGCTGATTTTTGACTTTTGTTCTCTCTAGTGGCTTTGCAGTTGATATCCATGTCTCCTGAAGTCTGGCATGGTGTAAATCATACCAGCCAGGCAGTAATCTGTATTGTCTGTAGCTTAGCAAAACATGCCCATGTAGCTATCTAGGCAGCTAGAGTAGTGTGTATTAACAAAAGTGTTCTTTGGACCAAGGTGAGATTGGCTACAAGAGCATCTGTGATTGAGTAATATCTGATATCATCTGCTGGGATGACCGCTTGTTGCCCAAAACCATCTTGCACTTGACTGTGGTACCTTCAGAGCAGATATTGCTTTCCCATGGAGGAAGTTTCTGGGCCATTAGATCTTGCTGTGGCTGTTTCTGGGGTATGTTAACTACACATTTCCTGGGCTGACAGCTTAGCTCCCCTGACAAACTTTTGCCTGAGATTTAAGAGACAAAAATACAGTGTTTGTAACAAGTGATTGCCCCTATACTCTCCAGTCCGTATCATTTCCCAGTCTGACATGGCCAAGTTATCAAATCAGTGCTTTTAGAGTCTGGATTCACTTTATTTGTGACCAGGCAGTCCCAGAGACACAAGCTGTCAAGTATCTGTCAATAATCAACCAGAAGATATCTTATGTGTTGGTTTTTTGTTGTTTTTTGTTGTTTTTCCTCCCTTGGCTAAACACATTGTAGGGGCTAAAACACCATGAATAATAGATAGTAATAAAAAACCCCCACATCCCATGTAAATCTGTCCCAGTTCTTACTAGTCTGAATTTATGACAGCAATATATAATCAACTGTTTTCAAGAAGAGGGTTACAAAAACACAGTGCTACAAGTTGTGGATCTAGCAAGAGATCTCTGCTTTCTGGCCTATAAGATTCCACCTGGAAATGGAGAAATGTGGAAGGTGATGTGGACAGAAACTTGGAGGCTTTGTTTTTGTGCTATCCTGTGCTGTTGTGCTAGCTCTCTAAGCTGAGACAATGTTGTGGGTTTACCTTGGCTGGGTGCCCGGTGCCCACCCCTAGTCCCTCTATCACTCCCCCCCTCACCCCAAACCTCTGTCAACAAGGCAAGCGGGGAGAGAGCAAGATGGAAAAGAAGAACCCGTGGGTTATGATAAGAAGCAGTTTTAATAAACAGCAGAGAAAGCAAGGCTATGCGCACGCGAAGCAAAAGCAAACAGAGCTGTTACTCTCTACTTCCCATCCGCAGGCGGTGTCGGGCCTGTCCCGGGAAGCAGGGCTCCAGAACGCGTACCAGTTGCTCAGAGGACAAGCGTCTTCCCCCCGAATCCCCCCGTCCTCCTCCCTTTATAGTTGAGTTGACATCATATGGTATGGAATATCCTATTGGTCAGCTTGGGTCGGCTGTCCGGGTTGTATCCCCTCCCAGATCTTGCCCCCACCGTACCTTTGGTGTTATGTGGGCACTCATGGCTAGACATAACACACACCATGTTATCAACAGCCTCTGGGTCCCAGTACTGCAGTATGAGGGCTGTATGGGGAAAATCAGCTCAGACAGACCCACTACAGACAACTAGCAGGAAATGGATTTGTAATCTGTTTTGTGCTGTGTTTGCCTGGTAAAAGCAGTACTTGAGAACTTTGATCCTGTGCTTGCTAACCTACATCTGTTACTTTTCAGTTTTGGGTGGTGTTTTTTTTTCTCCTCTCTACTATGAGATATAGATAACTCATTTGGTATGGGGGTTGAGATGTTACCTGTTGTACCTCTTTCTGGGTATTTACCCCTGCGTTAAAGGAACCTGAATTTTCATTAATTTCCACTTGAATTTGGACTTGAGTTAAGCTTTCTGGTCATCTTTGTGGTGTCAGGCTTCACTCTGTTGGCTGATGGAGCTCTTGTTTTTTTATCTATTTTCCCTGTTCTCCTGACTTTTCACATGCTGCCCATTTCAGGGGTCTGACAAATCATAGGTCAGCACTTTTCTAGCCCCAGTATATCTTTTGTAAAAATAATAGTTTTAATAAATGAATAGAAACTGTCTTTCATTTACATTCTGGTGTTTGGGACTGTAAGATCCATTTTTTCAGTGATCATCTGTGTAGCAGTGATGGCTGCTATTTTTACATAACAACATTGCTTCATTAGCTATGGCTCTGAGAAAAAGCCTAATACTGCAAGGGTCCTGATGAAAGGCCTGGCATCAGAAATTGTCTCATTCAAAAAAGTTTGCATAGAAAAGTGATCCTGTCACATTGTAGTAGGACTATGTATTAGGATTTAGGCTGACAAATGTTTCTTCCTGTTACTAACTATCTTGGAGCCAAGTCTGAAGTGCCTCTTCAGAGTCTCAAGCTTAGTGGAATCCAGCATTACAGGAAGTCATCAAGGTGATTTCTGCATCCAAGCAACTCTAGTGATACAAATAGCATGCAAGTTCAGATAAGGGCAATCAAATTGTATGCCTCAGGTTGTAAGATGATATCTACAGAAGTTGGGAAAGCATGCTCCCCAGTGCTCATCACTGGGGTTGGTGGACAGCCAGGCTTCACCATTGATTCGCCTGTCAAAATATTAAAGAAGAAAAGTTCCATTCAGCATTAATAACAGTAATGAAGCCCATTGCTCAGCTGTTTTCTTTTCCTTTCTTAAAAGCATTGTATCTTGGAGATGGCCGAGGGCAGCAGGTTATAGAATGCAATCCATTCTGAGCTGTCTACTCTTAGTCTTTCAGTGTTCTTAAAGTCTCTTGAGATGGGTTGGGCATCCCAAAAGTGCAGTTTCTATGGACACACAAGCCTTTGCAATCCTTAAATCAGGCTCATGGTTTTATGAGAGAGGATTTTTCTTGCCAGAGTGTTCTGGCCAGTGTGGTATTTGACCAACGATGAAGATATATTAATACCATGCCCTGGAGAAATGACTGCTGAAACAAACTGTCAGGTCAGTGTAAGACTTCCTGTCATCTGAGGGGATCTGGGCAAAATCTACAGTCACCAAATAGCAGATTTATATGCAGTGCTGTTGCAGCTGCAGTAAATCTCATGTCAGATGTAACATGCCAAAGGCAAAGCTTTTCAGGCATGTTGTAAGAATGGCTTTCAGTGTCGTAGGGCAGCCTTCTCTGATCCCAGGCAAAAGTTAGAAACTATAGAAACAGAAATGAAAAAGAATTTGGTAGGTTCAAGTAGCACGACAATATTTTATTGTATTGGGATGCAGAAGGGAGATGGGTTAGTTAACAGTTTTACTGCTGATTTGCTCACTGCTTTTGTTAGTTTTGAGGAGTGTTTTTTGGTTGTGTTTTTGTTTGGGTTCCCCCCCCACATGTGTTGTGTAGTAAGTGTGTTTTCTGAATATTATGTTTAGGTTTTTGAACAGAGATAAGGGATAAAATACTGCTTCAGTTTCATAACATAGGTGAAAAATAGCCATTCCTCCTTTTTCCATCTCTAACAGCTTGCTTACAATACAGCTAGAATGTGTTGCAGTGCTGTAGGTCTCTGCACCTTGGACTTCCAGGTGTATTTTACTTGTTGACTTCAATATACAGATCTCGTTCCCCTCCAGCACAGGTATTGGAAGCAATTTGATTTCAAGGAAAGGGAGAGACCCACATCTCGCCTCAAGTGGGAAAGCTACAAGTGCTGTGAGATTTGAGGCTCTTGGTTTCATGATTTTTTTTTATTGCTGACTTCATGATTCACTAGTTCTGATCAAACAGATTTCCATCAATAACCAGCAGGAAGAAAAAAGTGTGTCATGTTGAGAATACAATAAGAGGCCAATGACCCTCATCTGAGAGGAAGGTGAGCCAATCCTATTGCAAAAGAGATGGCTCATCCTGGTACATGGCATCACACTGCCAGGAACTTGGGGCAGAAGAGACATGAGAGAAAGCATAGAAGGAAGATAAAAGGATGAGTGACCGTAGGCCCTGATTCAGACAAGCATGTGTAGCACACATTCCACTCCACCTGACACAGGCACGTCTGAAAGCAGGAGGACGAACATGTCCCACACCCAACCCAGTACATGTGGGCAGTGAATATGAGTGCCCATCACAGCCATGCCTCTAGCCTGGGCTCTTTGGTCTTCATCAGTGGCCTGGGCTACCAAACACACACACAACCTGGCTCCCTGATAAGAAAGGGCAGTAGATTAGCACTGGGGCTGGGTGTGATGACAAGCCTAGTTCTGTGTGTATTCATCATGTTTCTATGAATCTTCAGCCTTCCCTCAGGAGAGAAGACTTCAGTCTGTCTCAAGTACAAGATATTTGGTAGCAGTGCAGCTGTCATGCTCATTTGCCTAATGAGCCTAAGCCTTCAGAAAGCAAGACAGTGAAAGTAAATGTGAAAATATACTTTGACTTCATGGGTTCAGCAAAATAGGACTCAGCTGTAGATGTGAAAGACCAGCAAAACAAGATTGGTAAAGCAGTACAGCTGCCTGGATTTGGGCTGTTGAGTGGATATTCCTGTTGTAGTTAGAGGCTTTGCCTCCAATTGGGTTGTTCTTGCCCTCTATTCTTCCTAATGGTGTCCTTCATCTCCCTTCTGGAAGCTGTCCTCAGCTGAAAAGATGAAAGTAGAAGCCTGGACTTTGCCTTCACTTCCAAGTGGCTCACCTGAGCTGGTTTCACCAGGTAAAGCCTTTGCCAATGGTTCATAGGTCCAAGGCAGCTCTTGGAGCTGGGCCCTGCTCCCCATCATCCTCAGGGTTCCACCTAATCACTTGCTTTTCTTGTCCCTCTGCATGAGATGCTATCACAAGACATCTTATCAACATTAGCATTGCCTTGAGAGAGCTAATTTATGTGATAAGGCCTTATTGCTCATTTCTCAATCTGTACCAGCACTTCTTGCTGAAAAATAAGATTACAGTGATCAAAAACCTGCAGGACAGTCACCTTGGATAGTGTTGTACTCCTGAAAATGGTGTACGTGACATAAATCTTTATCAGGATGTCATTTAACAGGGAAAGAATCTATTGTACTTCTACCAGCATATACTGAGTATTAAACATTTTTATTATGTGGAGTTTATTATTTTAATGAATCACCATGATTATGCAGCTGGCACTGTTCAGCAATAAAGATAGGGACATTGCCTGCTTAAGTCCATTGGCCCTGGTTGAAGTCTCAGTGGTGGTTGAAACTAAGCTGCTGAAGCAGTCCTGCAGTTGCTGTCTGATATACAAAAGACTGAGTTTGATGGGAAAAGCTGGCAGGTTGCCCTGACAATAGCGAGTCTCAGAAGTTAATCATAGCTAGTTTATTTTTATAAACAAGCCAAATCTCTCTAATTCCCCTTTAAAAACAAGTGGTTTAATTAGGCAGTCTATTTATGATGAAATGTGTATCTGAAGTGAAGGGCATTTCTTTAACATCTTCTACTTGACTAATGAAAAGCACAGCTACAGTAAATTGCCTGCCTTGAGAGAAGTGTTCTATCTCCATAGATTTTTGGTTTGATATGGAGGGTGCCCTTAAACCTGACTTGACTTGACCTCGTGTTGTTAATTTTTCCCACCTATAAAATGTCTTGGATAAGGCTTAGACAAACAAAAGGAGGGGAAAAAAGTATAAAGTTAATTTTTCAGTTGTTGTGAACTGGCGTAAACCTTAAAGACAATACATTTAATGTCTATTTTGTTCATAGTAGGAAGCAATTTATTTAGGGGCATATTAACCTGGCACGGATAAGTTTGTCAGCTGCTGTACTCTTTGCTGTAGGTTTGGGGTTTCAGCAGTGGAGCAGATGACCTGGCAAGGGGTAATGTTGGTATCACTGGAGGTTCTCAAGGAACAGATTAGGTAGATGTCAGTCTGGAAAGATGCAACTGTAATTGATCTAGACTGTGGCAAGGAAGTGGATGACACTGAGTTTGAAAGCCATTCCTGAGCTCTTGTTCCAGGGATGTGGCTCTTGCCATGTGTTGTTGACCAGGTCAGGGAAGGTCAAACATTGACGTGAATATTTGGGAAGAACTATCACCTGGTTTTGTATGTGGGGATGCTGAAAAAAGATGGGAATGCTGACAGGCTGACTGGTCTGTGGTGGCACATTGTGGAGCTTGCTTCTCATTACCCCTTCATCCATGTGTGAGGCTTCTGAAAGAACTTTCTAATCACCATTGGATGGTGTGAGCAATGCACCATACACTTGCAGACTACTTTGGGCCTTGTTACCACTGGTTCCCTCTTGTTCCCTTCCTAAAAAGGGAAGCATGGCTATACTGAGCCAGGTGAGAGACCCATCTAGTCCTATATTGGCTTTCAACAGTGGCTACAGGGCATAAACCAATTGTGTGGTGAGACCTCCTTCTGGAATTCTTCCTTCCTTCCTTCCTGCTCTCCAGTGGAGATGTGTCCTGTGCTCAATAGCTTCCAATGGGCTTTTCTGTGAATTTGTCAAATTGTTTTCTGAACCCTTGGTAAGCTCTTGATATCCTTGGCATCTGCTGGCAATTAGCAGCTTTGTAGGTTGTGGTTGAAGCCATCTGTGATACTTTCTTGTCCTGGTGTTGCGTCCTGTTCTGAAAGCTTTAATCAGCCTTGTTTTCTGGCAAAGCCTGTGCTTTTCAATCTCCTCATAAGCAGGTCTCCCTCCTTCTCCTTTTGTGTTAGAAAATGGTGAAGCCACAATGTCAGCTAAGAGAGTGTTATGTTTGAAAGCAGGAGTATGAGTTAGCAGCACAGGAACACTCAGATAAGGTTTTTCCATGCTCAAGTATATTGTAGGGGTTTTGTAAGTCATTGCTGTATTTGACCAGCTCTGTTTACTTAAATATACCATTTCTCATATGCAAAATAAATTTCAAAGACCTCCTTATCTCATCAGTGACTGAAAGAGAGGGCTTTTGCACTGAAACACATGTGGGGTGTAAGTAAAGGCATTCCCATGACCACGTCATGAAGGATGTAACAATGTGGCTGTTTGTGTTCTACCTTGGCTTCCCAAAAAACCTGTTAAGATGCCATTTTGTGCTAACTTTGGACTTTTCATTCCTGCTCCCTGTTAAGACATCACCCTGGGAGCTCGCTCTTTCTCAGAACTGCAGAGATTGTGACCAGAACTGAGTCACCCTGGGCCATGCAGTCAGACAATTGGGTACGTTCAACCTGAAACAGCAGGAAAGTGTTAGATTTTTAGCAGCCTGTCTCCATGACTGGGCTTACACAGCTCAGCTTGATGCCTGGGGTGGGAGTCTGCAAGCAGGTTGTTTCCCCTTTCAAAAAAAGGGGATGCAATCATCTTTACCAGGCAAGATGCAGGGAGATGACTGTTCTATCTGTATGCAGCTGATCTAGAACATAGCATGGTCTGCTACTATTATCAATAACTTTTAAATGAGAAAAAATGGCAGATTGTATTAAAGCTCTAGTTCAGAAATATGCATAAGAATCACAGAAGTGTTTAAATTGTTTAGATTCTCAAGTTCTGTTTTCAAAAACTACTTAGGGCTTCTTTATGACCGATTATAATTTGCCATTAGGAAAATAAGGGCCTTGGGAAAATATAATTATCTCACTTCACCCTGTCCCTTCTGGGAAATCATGCCCCAGATCTCCAGCTGGGGCAGATTGGAGTCTGTCCCATGAAGGAAGTCAGAAAGAAACTGGGGTCCTCAACCTTGGTCAGTGTCTGCCCAAGACATCTCTTGTTTCCTGGGCAATGAATAGGTACCTAAACAGTGGCCCTTTAAAGCAACCCAGAAAGTCATGACTCTTGCCTATGCAGTACTCACAAGGACAAAAGGACATTTCATAATTGTTTGTCCAGATAAACAAGTGTCAAGCCTGCACTGTGAATTAGTTGTGGTGACTTAAGTTAGCCTTTATTATCAGCAGAAGAACACTTGTTATTTGATCTCTCAGAAGAATGCCCAGGCTGCTCCTTTGCTCCCTTGGTTAAGTAACATATGTGATAATGTTTTTCTTGTGTCAAGTATTTATTTTATACCACCTAGAGGAACAGATCTTTAGGTAAAAAAAAAATCAAACATAAATGCCAAGATAGCTTCCTAAATTCCAGTGAATGATAGTCAATTTGCACCATCTCTGTCCCTGAAGCTGGAAAATGACTTTAACTTTAGACAGGGTTACTTTTTTCTGTAGTCAAAGGTGGTAAGTGATAAGATTTGAAGTTGAAAGTTGAATAAGGCAAGCTCATAGATCAGATGCTTTCCAGGTATAAGGAAAAGGAAAGAAGGCAGGTTAGCTATACTTTAAGGTGCTGATTAAGTATGGATGAGTCACAGCTCTCAAAAAAACCCCAACAATCCCCCCACAAAGTAACACCACTTTGGAGTATATCAAGATACTGATGCCACATAGGTGGCTGCAAAAAACCCCAAACTAAAACCCAAGGTGCTGGCAGCACTCCTCTTATCTTCAGTGAAGAAATAACTTTTTGTGACATGTAATTGTTTGAAGGTGATTTGCAACAGGGTGAATGTGAAAAACAAGGGCATTTGAGTAGGTTTTGCACCATGAGAATATCAATGCTATCACCTCTGCTAATAAATCCTTGCAGTATGTAAATTGAAGTGACTGCCTTAGCCCAATGTCCTGGGTCAAATGTAGCTCCCGATAAAGGTATCGGGACTTTTTGGAAGGAATAGAAAGTAAAAGTTGCAGTCTTCCTATAAGCTCCAGTCCTATAAATGCAGACCGTTTTCTTTATTGTGCTGGTGGGGCTGCCTAGGTGATTACATTCTTGCTGGATAGTGTATTGATATTGATGCAAACAGTTGTGTAAGCTTCGGAAGGCTTAAGATCAAACTCCAGATTGAAAGGAAAGGCCCATAATCCTTACAGATACGATTCGTACTTGTACAAAAGGTTAGTTTTAATTTGCTCATTGAAAAAATCTCCAAGTCTAGAAGCGTAGTCAGTCTAAATGTATGCTGCCTGCCAGCTGGAGATAATTCCTTGTTGGCCAATGTAACACTACTGGCCTCTGATGCAGCTGGTAAATGGCCAGTTATGTAGACCCGTGCGGGTGCCGCTCTGCATAATAAGCTCAAATTGTCCTGTAGCACTTTCTATTCATAGATCTTCAAGCACTTTGCAGAAGTACATTTCATTGTGTTTTACAGAGGGCATATAAAGTGGAAATGACCATCTGAAGTTTGCCAGTGGCAAGCTGTGGACTAGAAAACAGTTCTTGCTAGTTCTAGTCTAATACTTCTCAACACATCACACTGTTACTCCCAATATGGTAATTTATTGATTATTTAGAATGTGTAGGATAGGGAAAATGCCTAGGCCAATCTGACGAAGATCCCTGCGGAAAGCTAAATGAAAGCAGATGAGGAGGATTTCTTAATGTATGGCATTGGAAATCAGCATAATGGATATTTGAGTGAATGCCTAGACTCTGATTCAGTCCTGCACCTGGTAAATGTGGACTGTTTGTTATCAGAACAAGGCCCCTTTTGCCCTGGTAAGAAAAACATGTTGAGAGGAGCAAGTGACTGCTAGACCTATCTTGCAGTTAGTGACTTTGGGGGTAAAGCAAACTTTATTTTCTTCTTTCACTTTTCATGGAAAATGTAGGGCAGAAACTCTCCTGAAACTTCCCCCTGCCTTGAGTGTATTAGTCCTGGGACTGCCAGGAAACAGGAGCTGTGCAACAGACTGAACCTGCTGAGGATTGTGTCCCACTGTGTGGTGACAAAGACATCACCTTGATGGGAGGCCATGCAGTGAGGAAGTGTGAAATGCTGCCGATCTCTGCTGAGCGACAAGACAGATCTGGCACTTCTGTGCCCCTTGGGGGACATCCTCAATTTGATAGCAAAGAAGAAAACAAGACCAAACAGCACAAAACATAGGGTGCAAAAGCCTTCCTGTTCAGCCATGTGGATTGGCCTAGATTTTGGTACAGAGAGGTGAAAGAGGGCAGGATGCTAGTGCAGGAAACTTGGATTTTGATTTGGGGTTTTTTTCCCTTCTCTGAGACAAAGGACAAATAATGGAAGGTCAGGAAAACTGAGAATTCATTTATTAGCAGGAACATTATTGCAAGTTTCTGAGTGACAGTAACACTCTGAGCCAGAAGGACTCCCCTATATGTAAGAAAGAGGCTTCATTTTAAGAGTTTACCTTTGAAAGTTGGGGCACAAAGGAAGAATCATCACTTTCAATTTACAGATGCAGAGTTGAGCACAGAGGGGTAACTGGCCTGCTCCAAACCATGCAGGTGACACATTAGAGGAGTCCTGGCCATGCTCCAGTGCCACGGCTTGCAGACTCGATCCAGCTTTCAATCTCTTCCCTGCTCCTACCCCTCCTCCCCATAGCAGCACTGTAGTAACATGCTCTTGGAACAGGTCCATCAGCTAGGGAGAGGCTCACAGCTTGCTGTACCAGCGACTCTGCCAAGTGGCTCCATTAAGAATTGCTTTCATGTTTACAGCACTTATGCAAGCAGGGAGCAGGCTTTTGGGAGGATGTTTATATTGCACAGATCCTTTATCTGGCTTGGCTATCTCCTCATTACCTGCATCGAAGAATTGCCTTCCTTAGTGACCGATAAAACTAAATTGCTAAATCCAGCTTTGTGTAACCCTATTTACCTTTTGTACCAGATTAACCTTTATCATATTTGCAAGTGTGTTGGGAAAGTAACATAAACAGAGAGGTAGGTGGTGGAGGCAAAGACTAGCCTGAGAGAGCCAGCAGTGCCTTGTTTGCCAAGGGCCCACAGATAAGAGGAGGCTTGTGCCAGGCTGGGAGTTGCAGAGAAGCTGTTGCCGAGCTTGTGCTGATCAACATGATAGTCGTAGGAGTCTTCCACACCTTCACTGGATTAGCAGAAATGGCTGGGTTAAAGTAAACAGCAAGGATCCCAAACATTGTAGAAATTATTGGTGGGAAAGTGAGTCATTAGGGCTGGCTTCGGCAGGCAGCTGCTCTGGGTGACTTGGCAGTTGGGTCAGTGCTGGCCTAATGTAAAAACACTCTTCCCAAAACACACCCAAAACACTGTCACTATGCTGTCACACTCAGCCTGTGTCTGGGGAATATCCCCGGGTATTTTGTGCCAATGTGCTTGGAGGACCTTCTTTCTGTAAGTTATGAAAGGACTTCAGGTGGCAGGGACGTCCGCTGTCTGCTGGGGAAGACACAACAGGGACCCAGGTGACTGGTTTTGGTGGAGTGGTATTGCGGTCTGTGTTTTTGCTAGTGTGCCCCTACTACTAGAGACAGGAGGGTTTCCAAAAGTTCAAATGAGTGGAACCTCCCATTTTCCTGAGAGCCTGCTCCATGGGGCTCAGTTGGAGCAGATCTGGTCTCTGGTGCCTTGGTCAACTTGGTCACAGTGTGTAGTGGGAGCTGGACCAATCCCTTTCATCTCTCTGGGAGGAAAAAAAAATGTCTTCAGAATATTTATCAGTGAACAAAACAAGTACTACCTGGACAAGTGATCCCTTTCCTGCTCCACTGCAGAATATGTTCCTGTGCTTTTTGCCTGCTAGTGTATTAAAAACAAACATGTGTCTACAAAACTCCACAACTGTTATCACCCTGGCAAAAATTTCTAGGATAGATCAGTTTTACAAGTGTATGTCATATGCAGTTTGGATTATGTTGAGATCATGCTGCTTAAAGTTCAGATGTGTTTCCTAGAAAGTGTGACTTTTACAGTTTTTAGACTGTAGGAGAGTTACATCACAGAAAATGCAAGCTCAGTGGAAATTTTACTGTCCCGGACTTTGCAACTTTTTCAGAGCAAGCAGCAGCCAAGCAGATAATCCCACTTTCTCATATCAGTGACTTTGTCCTTCCTGTCCTGACATGAATTTGATCATGATGGAAGTTATTAAAGTCTTTGCTTGCAGAAATAAAATGTAAAATAGATCATGTGCAATTGTTGGTTGAGAGAAAGGTCCTTAAGCAAAATTGTTGCGTACTAAAGTGAAAAATTTACCTGTCCCCTCTACAACTACCGCCTTGTTTCCAGAACCTTAAGGTGCATGTCTTAGGAATAAAATTTGTGGCTGGCTTGCATGTTTCCACAAAAGTGTTTTTATTAGAAAATTTTGTTGAAAGTGAGACCTTTGTGGGAAAGGATCAGTTTTAATGAATTTCCTGTTCTGAAAGTACTTATGAAAACAAGTGTAAAGTTGTGGGCATACAATTCCCTTTTTATGAAAAGGAGCTTTTTTTTTTTTTTCCCCCTTGCCCCTCCTCCTGTTTTGGCACAAAAATCCATTTGAATCTTCATTTTTATTTTAGTTTTAACGAGTTCTTGGAAAAAATGACAATCAAATAAGAGTAAGTGGTCAGGCCTTTGCAGGTCTGACTCCTTTCAGTGCTCCACTGCAGGGTACTGAGCCATTGCTGGGGTCTGTCCCCTGCAGCTGGTGACATGTTGGCCAGAGCACAGAGAGGAATTCAGGCAGGACTCTGTGAGCACATAGTCTTGTGTCACCTCTTCCATCCTGCCCTTGGGAAGGTAAAGAGAAAATGTCTGTCTTAAGTTACGTAGGACAAACAGGAACTAGCAGGACCTGTGGCTCTTGGGATGAGTATTGTAAGCGATTGTGTCGCATGGGTGTGCACTTCCACCTGTCTCAGGTGCTGGAGACAGCTTCCAAGACTGTGCAAGCCACCAGCAAGCTACAGGAGGAGCCCATTTTTTACATGAGTTAACTCTCTACTATGTTTCTCAGCAGGCCTTTTAAACACTCAGTAGTTGTCATTGTTTATATCCTCCTTGTCTTCCCAGGGGTTACTACAGCTGCCCCAAAATGTAACAACCCAAAGACTACAACAGCTCCTCGTGCTGTTTTTCCCTGCCAAGGGCTGTGATGGAAGCTCAGCCCCTTCCTCCGCTGCCTTCTGCTTGCCTTACGACTACTTGTAATGCCGTGCTCCCACAAGCCTACTACATGCCCACCGAAGAATCACTTGGTACTCCTGCTGACCACCAGAATGATGATGTCCCTACATTTTTCCATGTCGGAGTTTTACATATAATACTATTTTTTAATTCGTTATATGTACTTTTGTACTTCTCAGCATGTGTGGACAGGGCAGCCCACGTTCCTAGCACCACCCTCCCAATGCTGTGTTGTGCTCTGTTGTACGGTATAGACTTGCCCTGTGTTTCCTTCTCTCCCTGTTCCCCTTATCTGCCTCATCCCCAGACATGCATGTGGTTCAATTTACTCCTTGGAATTTGCACTGGAATAGGAACTAGGTGGTGTGTAGCTTTAGCTGGGAGAAGCATTTCTGTAACTGTACTGCAAATCAGAATCGTACTTTCTAGACAAGGCTCAGTTTGTCCTTTGAGCCTTGATCTACCAAAGCTGGTTGTAGTGGGTCTGTCTGAGCTGATTTTCCCCATACAGCCTTCATGCTGCAGTACTGGAAGCCAGAAGGTGTTGATAACACACACCCTTGTTATGACAGGGTGTGTTGGGGGGGCAAGATTTGGGAGGGGATACAACCCGGACAGCCGACCCGAGCTGACCAATAGGATATTCCATACCATATGACATCAGCTCAACTATAAAGGGAGGAGGACAGGGGGATTTTGGGAAGACATTTGTCCTCCGAGCAACCGGTACGCGTTCTGGAGCCCTGCTTTCTGGGACAGGCCCGACACCGCCTGCGGATGGGAAGTAGAGAGTAACGGCTTTGTTGCTTCTGCTTCGCGTGCGCGCGACCTTGCTTTCTCTGCTGTTTATTAAACTGCTTCTTATCATAACCCACGGGTTTTCCTTTTCCATCTTACTCTCTCCCTGCTTGCCTTGCTGACGGAGGTTTTGGTGGGGGGCAGGGGGAGTGATAGAGGGACTAGGGGTGGGCACTGGGCACCCAGCCAAGGTAAACCCACCACACTAGTGCTCAACTTCCAATCTGCTTTCAGCGAGGTTGTTCATGCATGTGAATTTAGGCACACAGTTAAGTGGTGTTTGGTTCCTGTGGAGAAACTGTATTTCAAGGTGAATGGTTCTAGTGGCTTTCCTCCTCTATATCCAGTGTTCATAACTGTAGTTAACATGCTGTGGTGTACTGTAACATAGTAGTGTTTTATGGGTGTTGTCTTGTCCTCAGCATCAGGGAGCATGGCTACATCAAACCTGCACTAAACTCAAGAAGTTTGTGATCTTCTCTCCCTTTTCCATAACTTTGGTCTGATAATCAGCCTTCTGGAGTGAGGGAAAAGACTCCTGTTGAATGTAATGGATCAGTTGTGTAGGCTGAATTGCATAGCATGTTTCAACCTTGTTCTCTTTAATATTTGGAATAAACTTTTTTACCAGTTTCCCAGAATATGAAGGCTTGAGAAAATTAGAAGCAGCACAGGCGGTATGTATGTGAGTCACTCAGTGTGTGAAGCCTTTACCCAGTCATCCCTGGATTTTCCGCATGATTTTAAGCAGACAGGTTTTGTTATTGAACAGGAGCAGATGAGTAAGTTGTGTAAGGAGGCTACTGTGCCTGTCTGTTGTAGACATGTGTCTCCCATTGCTCCATGATGACTGACCTGTTCACATGGGGTCTGCAAACCTGGCCAGACCTCTTCAGCCTGAGACCCATTCTGAGTGGGTGTTTAGAACAGATGAATTTAAATGGTGGGAAAGGGCTCTTCCTTGCTTCTTTCCTTATTGCAAACATACTGACAGGCCATAAAATGCAGGTGGCTGGGGAGTTAGGACAAAAATCACCTTGTGCTTGCTTATGCCCCTCATCTACTTCCTTCACCCACTAGCTCAGTGGTTTCAAGTGCATCCTGAGAGAAATGATATTTCTGGTCTGAGACTACCACAAGTCTAAATGTTCCCCACCTGTCCAGGCCTGACTTCCTACGGGCACCACTGTCTCACTGCCAGCCTGCCAATAATGCGTGGCTTAAATGCTATTGCCAGTGCCAGGACTGCTGCTGCCACTGTGCAGGAGCTCTCCTGGAGCTTATTGCAAAAGATCGTAAAGATTGAATAATTTGGGATTTTATCCCTGCTCAGGCTTAGCTAGTATCTGTATTCAACCCACAGGCTTATGAAGTCAATAGGCAAAGTACTTGCTGTTCCCTGGGGTGCTAGGATTCATGAGGGAAAAGATTGTGCATGTATAATCCATTCTCTGCTGTTACTTCTGGTATTCTTCCCAGATGGCCCATCCAGAGTACATAGAGAGATGAGGAGGAACTAGTCGTGCCATGCATGTGTGGCTTGTTAAAGGACCAGCAGGCAAATAAGAGGGGTTCTGTCAACAGTATAACAGTTTGTATCATCTCTTTTTTGAGTAGCAGAGAACAGAACTTTTAATGTTATGTTTATGATTTTTCTCCACTTTTTCTTATATACTCTCCAAGCTGTTGCTATGTTCACTGTAACTGGTCTACAGCAGGGAAATGGAACTTGCTCTGAGCCTTCACTTCCCTTTTATCACAGTTTACAAATCTTTCCTCTTCTGTCCCAGAGATAAATATTGGTTTCAGAATTAAAGACCATCTCAGGACTAGATTCTCTAGTTGTCTTAATAATTTCATACAGTTTGCTTCATAGAACAAAATGAATAAATATCTCTCATCTCAATGCATGCTCCATGGCATATGCGGGAAGCTAAAGCCATTCTGACAGTCACAGCTGTGCTGCACTCCCCTTGGCTTGAGGAGCATGTTGCTGAGCCTCACAGTGCTGGCCAGAAACGTCCGGCCTTCTCACAACAACGTGCCCTATTGTAGACCAAACAGAGACCTGGCTGGTTCAGGATAGTCTGTTTAACTCTATCTCCCAAATCACTGTTCTGTGATTAAAAACTTTCACAATGTATCCATTTAAAGTTTTGGCCGATGGAACTTGATTTAGCAAGAGAGAATGCTTTGTCTTGCCAGAGACATATTTGAGCCTTTAGTACTTCCCCAGGTTTCTTCTTTCTCAATTTTGCTGACACCTTCTACCCAGTCTTTTATAAAGAAAATACTTTGCAGCAGCTTTAGAACAGCTCTTTTAAGCATTGCAGTCAAATTAGCCCATCACTGTCTCTGTCCAGTTTCACTCTCCCTCTCTGATGAGAAAAGGATCTTAAACCTCTTTTTGGCAGGTTCCCATCGCTTATGCTTCAGCATTTAACTGTACTGGGGGCATGTTCTCCCTTTGCCCGTAATGCCTGCCTTCTGCAGTCAGCTTTGACTTTTAGGGGTCTGCCTCCACCTCTTTAAGTTCTTCTGCCTTTCTGCTGATTACAGAGAGCATAAGGAGTCAGAGATCCTGTATGAGGACAAAGATGAGGCTGTTGACTAGCTGACATAGACAGAATTTGTCCCCTTTTTTGTGGGGGACAGATAGATCCCCTATTTGATCCTAAAAGACAGTTCCTTGCTCAGACCAAGCAGTCTGGGAAGATATTTGGATTATTTCTCTTGCTTCTCCTTAGCAGTTCCCAGGCATCATGCTGCCCCTTGTGCTGCAGACAGAGAGGGAAGGAGGAAGAGGAGCAAAGGGTGAGGCTATGTTGTTCAAAGGACTGCACTGAACCTGTGCTCGGAAGCTGTGCAACTGGCTGTCCTGGGAACACCACCCTCTCCCTGGTCATGGATGCTGCTTTTACTGATCTCAAACTGATCTCCTTCCACAGTCCTGGTCTACAGAGGAGTTCTTGTCTGCCTTCCCGGTTCACAGCCAGCATGTGACCTTCTCTTTCAGTCTCACCTAGCCTGGGCTAGACCAGCCTGCCTTGTTGAGCATGTGCCCTGTTTTCCCATGATGAGAAATCTGCTTTGCTTCCAGTGAATTATATTTGACTTCAGTGGTTAGCACCATGTGCTCTGCTTCCTGCTGCATTGTTGTAGCAGCTTATTCTGCCAATATATTTTATCAAAAAAAGGTGCAAAGGGACAGAAAGCATTTAAATTTGAAGTAGTCCATGGCCAATGAGCCATTTCCAACACCCTATGAAGCCTGTGACTCCTCTCTTTTCTTGGAGGAGTTTCTGTCCCACCAATGTTCTTTCATCTCCAAAACTCAGTTTTGGAGGAAGCAGAAGGGCAGTTAGAGGCAGCATGAAACAGAATTAGTAGGGTTGGAGAGAGAGAGAGGG
Organism: Brachypteracias leptosomus; assembly: GCA_013401335.1. Lineage (NCBI taxonomy): Eukaryota > Metazoa > Chordata > Aves > Coraciiformes > Brachypteraciidae > Brachypteracias > Brachypteracias leptosomus. The sequence goes on from VYZX01000893.1 coordinate 173,868, forward strand.
AAACTGTTTCGCTGTCTTGTTCTGTTTGATATGTTGCCATAAAGTTATTTATGCTTCCTGCAGTTTATCTTAGGACTAAATGAGATAATTAAATGTATATAGAGATAGAACTCCATTCAGCTGAGGTCCTCAGTATCTTGGGAATGGTGTTGTGGCTGCTTTGCAGACAAGTCAGACTCTATCCCTTGCTTTCCTTTAAGTATTTTGCTTCTGGCACAAGTCATATGGAGAGCTCTACCTGACCTTAGCTGGAGACAGGAGTGAACTATGCTGTCCAAGGCCCCTGAGTGAATCCATGTCACAAGCAGAGTCCTTGGCTGTGAATCCCTGCTCCTCAGCCCTCCCCCTCTTATTCTTGACCCTGGTGTTTTGTACCCTTTCACACACAGTCCGTTTGTGAACTCTTCTGGTTCGCTTCTTCTATTTTTCAGAGTGACAGGAGATGTACTGCATGAGGTAGTGAGAAAAGCTCTGCAAATGGCCAATCTGCAATAGTGTAGAACTGAAAAAGTGTCAATATTTATCTCCTCCTTTATAAGTCCTTAGTTTCCCATAGCAGGGCCTGAGATGTGCTGTGGAGAATTCCATGAGTAGGCTGTCACACACTGCAATGTATGATCTTAAGAGTCAGGAAATCGTCGCAGGATAGTGCTGGTCTACTCTGGAAATATTAGACCTGAGTGCACTGTGGTAACCCTCCAGGGCAGTATCCTGTCTTCAAACAGAGCAAACACTCTTGATTTTTTTCCAGGCCTCATTTCAACTGTTTCATCCCTGTACCTTGAACAATCAATTTCTCTGTTAGCTTTTGGCCAGTTGAAACTCTTCTGTGTTAGAAATACCAACCTCAATGAAATTAAACACTCCTGGTGGGTTCTGAGCCCTTACAGTAGTCAAATTCCAGTCCTTGAGCTCCCCACAGCCTTTAGGGCGTTTAGTCATGGGGTGTTGCCATTTATGGCAAAATTGGTGCCAGGTTCGTTCTGCGATGCCCTCCTATGATTGCAAGCATCCAGGCTTAGATGCATGTTGAAGTAAGGTCATCTCCTGAGTTGTGCACTTTGAGGAGGTCAGTATAAATGTACACAGTGCTCCCAGCCTGACTGGTCCAGGGAGAGGAGGAAGCTAAGCTATGTGTCCGTTTTTGGAGAAGAGTAGTGGCTGCCCTATGAGACAGTGTTATCCTTTGGAGGTTTGTGTCAAAGTTCTGCATTTTTAGTATTTTCCTTTTTGTAGTATCCATTGAAGAGACCTCTTCTTGCAGAAAGACTGTCCTGGCAGAGTTAGGAGGGTGTCTTTGGGAGGACAGTAACTCCTTTTCTAGTCGGAAGAAGCTACAAACCTGCCACAGTCAGGATTTTTCTTTCATGCAAAATCATTTTTTTCTGAGCCATAGCTGTAGAAATTTGCTGTGCTTGACTGATGTGGATACTTGAAAGCATACCCAGGCACCTGCAGTTCCGAGAATATATTTATGTAGTTCAAACACCAGTTCAGTCTTTCTGGCAGTGCTAGGAAAAGGAGAGGTTTTTACAAATTGTTAAGAGTCTGTCAAGGCTCCTCTGAAGTGTCCCAACCCAGGCACAGCACTCCCTCCTGCACAGAGCCCAGGGCTGGTCAGGAGGGGAATGCAATGACTGTGTTGCATGTACTCCCTGCTCTATAGCTGTGATGGTTATTATTTTGAAAATCTACTTGCTGGTCTACAGAAGCAAAGCCCCAAGTTCTTGACTCCTGAGATTCTTCATAAAAACACTTCCTTCAAAAGAAGAGTTGGGTTTGATCTGCAGTCTGAAATGTTTGATTAGAACATCAAAGTGAGTTTGGAGAGGAAGAGTTACTTGGTAGAATTGATGTAGCAATTTACCTGACTTTTTTCCAACTCTAGATATTTCTGACATGGATGTTGTAATCTGATTTCTAAATAACTGTATTTCCCAAATATTTGGCATTTGGCTTTGTTTTTCATTGGATCCTTCTGAAAAGTCAGTACTTAGGTAGTTTGATATAAACAGTCTGAATCATGACTGTGCTCTTATATACGCATTTATATGTGCTTATAGGAAAGAGGGCCATGATCTAAAGGATATTCTGGTCAGTACCAGTGTGCAGGAAATTTAAGTAAATGTCTTTTTGATGTTTATGGTGGTATAACTAAGCTGTTAACAATACTGCTCTTTCAAATAGTTAATGTGGTTGCAACTACAACAACGATAATGACATAGTTTGTTCTGTTGGTGCCTGTTGCCTTGAACTGCTGCAGCTTAAGAACCTACTTCAGCCATTACTGAAGCTGAAAGAGACCTTTTGGACTTGACTGACCTTTTTAGAAGCCAAGTTCTTTGGACACAACGGCTGTAGTATTTCTTCCTTGAACAGAATTTTTTAAAGGCTGGATATATGCTTGAAAGCTATAGTGATGGCTATATACAGGAAGACTTCAAGGTCCTCTCCCCTTCCTTCCCACACCCCCCATTTCTGACTGTACAAGAGAACAGCAACTTTTCTGTACAACGTGAAGGTGGTTCTTTTAAAATCAGATGCAAATTTTTAGCCAAGCTACTGGGGCTGAGTGTTACATGCCTGTTAGAATGCTTCATGAAGAGAAGTCGGTCAGTGTGACAGTGAGACTAACTTGGGTTTGGAAGCATCAGAGTACGTGGTCAGTGACAGCAAGGACTCACAGGTTGGGGAAGGGACTAATGAGCTTGAGCGAGTCCATTTTCTAGTGTCCAGGAGGATACTGAACTTGAGGGAGTGTAATAACTTAATATTTTAAAAAGAGGTCCCTTATGATATATCAGATCAAACACACAGAATAAATGCATTTTAGGTCCAAGGTTTATACTGTGCCTGTGTGCAGGAGACGACCTTTTCCATCCCACAGCCACTTTGTGGAGACTCGGTTCCACCTCATGAGATAAAAAATCAGCTTTTTGGGTTGGGTTTTTTTTTTTTTTTTTTTTTTTTTGCAAGCTTGCCCTACGTGCTGTTATCAAATATATGTGCATACAGAAAATGTTCTATGATTCTATTTACATGGCTTATAGTTGATAGGCAAAATAGCGTGAGTCTTCTGATATGTCCCTTTGGACCAGACTGAAATAGAGAAAGCAAGACTGGGAGAGTTGGCATGATGTTGGACAAAGTCTGCTAAGAAGCCAATATGTTTGTGACTATGCAGACAAAAGATCTTGCACTTCATATTCTAAGTGGTCACTGAAGAAATGATATACATGCAAGCTTTCTCTCTATTGAAATAGTGTTCTCTAAGGCACTGCTGATAAACCATTCAGAACATCACCTGGTTTATCAGGACAAGGAGTGAAGAATGCTTGTTTCTTGCTTTAACTTCCAAAGTGACTAAGCTCTGGAAGAATAAACAATAGCTATTTGCCTATCATCAAATCACTGGGAATAGATCTTTTCCCAAGAGCAGCTACAAAGTCTTTGGTGATGACTCTAGTTTGGGCTGTACATGTTAAATTCCACCCAAGACCTCATCCCTAAAATAGCGCAGTGCCCTAATGCTGTGCTTGCATGCTGCCTCACTGGCGAGTCAGACACCGCTTCCCGAAGAGCTCACGTTCTCCTGTGGATCTCTGCTCAGCACTGCTCACACACCCAGTCCTGTTGCACTCTGAGAAGGGCAAGTCATAGCCTGGGGCCAGAGGGTTACAAGCTGTGCTTATGATCTTTGTTCCTAAGACTACCAGGATGAAACTTTCCCATCCAAAAAGCAGACTCATCTTCCACCCCCTTTGCTTGCTTATACACAGCTATACTGGTCAGGACTTGCCTCTGAGTAATCCCCTTGCATTCTCTGAAGGGTGTCATCTTAAAAAGGGCAATGACACATGGTTTTGATACAAACTTAGGAGAAAAATTCCTTAAATAACCAGGACAATTATTTAAACCTTATTCCTTAGAGCTGTAGCCTCCAATATTTTTGATGACATGCCCCTTTCGTTCAAAAGTTGCCATTGGGAAGAACATCCTCAGCACATACATCATTTAACATTATCTGTCTTTTACTCAGTAATGCTAAGAGTCTAGAGCTTAACTCTTAGAAAGTCAGTAAATAGTTTGTGGACCACTTCTACTTTGGCTGGAGAAATAAAAGCTCAATCTGGGCTTTCATTGTACCGACAGAATGGAAAAACTGGAAAAGGTTTGTTGTCCAAACACTTTATTACTAACTCTACAAGGTTCTGTTTCTTACCTACTCTATTAAGCTCCATCTATCAACAACACTACTAATTAGATGCTATCAACAGGCTACCAACTCTGTGCTCTCTCTAGGCATACACCGTGCCGGGGTCCATCTGCAGGGTTGGGGCTGCAGGTGCAGGTGGAGCAGTGGGGTGGCCTTGGCAGAGCTGAGGCTGCTTCCATCACGAGCACTGCAAAGCATGGAACAGCACGAACAGCTCGCTGGAGGCCATCCTGGGTTTGGCTGCCAAATGGCTTTAGAAAGAAGAGGGACGTGGGGGTGACCCTCTCACTGCCGCCTGCTCTGGTGAGCTCTGGAAGCATGGGAGGAGCTGCAGGTGGAGATGGATGGGCGCTGCCGAGACCAGGAGGTGCTTCAGCCCATCGCTTGGTGGGTATGGTCCCCATGGGTTGAGACAGCTGCATGTCCCCTGCAGGGTGACCATCTGGGCTTCTGGAGGCATGCCGTCCATCCATCTCCAGGGGATCCAGGGCTCTCCGTTTAAGGCCGACTCTTCTCTTGCACCTTTCCAGAAGGTGAGGATGCTCTCTGTTAAAGCTGGGGTTGTAGTAGTAGAGTACCTGAAGAAAGCAAAGGACAAGAGTTAGTTGCCACCATCCCAAGACTGGAGACCCCCAGACTACAAGAATTGAGACGCTGAATTGCAAAAGATGAGCGTGGATACTGAAAAGGACTCTGAGAGGTGTTTGAAACCTGAAGCTCAGGCTTTTTTTCATTACGTGACATCACGTGTTCAGTCCTCGTCACCCCTGGGGTTTTGCTGAACTGCTTTTGACAGCCAAATGCCATGACTTTTCAGCAGCTTCAGCAGGCAGGTAATACTATGGTCCTTCAATGTTCTTGGCGCTCAGCAGGTGCCACAGGAAGGTTTCAGATTTGGTACAGAAGACACGTGGCAAAGACATTCAGAGAAACCGGGTTATGCTGCATCTTGTCTTTCCACTTCATGGGTTCAAACTCGGCAGATACAACCAAGCTGTGTTTTATCTGTGTTTCTACTGGTCACAAACTCAAACCTTCCTGAAAACGGCCTGTGAAGGAAATTAAACCCAGGGTACTCGCTACCATCCCCATCCCCTCTACTGCAAGGCCTGATGTGATGTGAAGGTCCACCTCTTCCCCAAGACCCTCGTGAGCACTAGTTGATGTACAGAGTAACTGCAGTACCCAGCTGTGAGCTGCAGCTGCTGCTTCTTCGGCCAGGAATTCAGGCAGGGAGGCAGATCTCTGGAAATCCTGTGGCATTTTGGTGAAGCCGTAGAGATTCAGCTGTCGAAGGAAACTCTTCATCTTCTGCATGGCAAAAACCCACAGAGGCGCTTCCCTGCCCAGCACCTCCTCTTTGAAGAGTTCTGCATTGATGGCCACGCATTTTCCACTCTCACTCCACCAAATGGACTGAAACTGGTCGCTTTCCACCAGCTTCCAAAGCCTCTGTGGAAAGCAGAGGGATGAGAATTCACTGGCTATCACTTGCATGGCAGCATCACAGGGTGCTCTTCCCCCCTCTCCTGGAGGGCCAGGAGAAGCCGTGTCTGCCACTGGCCCCAGGTCATCCAGAGCACAAGGTGATGGTGTTTCTGTGGGAGTTGGCTCCCTTTTCATTTCTCTTGTCACAGCTGGACCAAAGTTTCCCTTGCTGGCCATCGCCCTGGACATCCAGGCCTTGTCCTACCAGTCAGTGAGCAAAGGCCAACTGGTGCCGGGTGGCTGTGGGTACCAATGGGATGTGCTGATGTGCCATTGTGATGCCCATGCTGCACAGTGGTGACATCATAGCATGACATCACAGTGATGTTTAAAATGCTGTCCTGGCAGAAAGGGGTGGCCAGAGGAGAAATTGCTGTAAAGCACTTGTTGCTTTTTACTTCCAGAGCCACCAGTGGTGGGACTCCAGAGCCCAGAAGTCAGTAAAGTCGTGTTAAATGGCTGTAGGCAATGAGAGGACTGCGCTGTGTCCAGGAATGCGTCCCCAGGGAGGAGCAGGGATGGCTGTAGCATTGGGCATCCCAGTGCCCCATTTGGGAAGCTTTCCAGCTGTGCATCTCTGACACCTACAGAAATGTCCTTACCCTCTTTGTTGTCCTTTCAATGAGATGGTTCTGTAAGGATACATGATCCAAGGTATTTTAAGTACCTAATCTGTGCAGTGATGTAAATGCAAAGAGCAGCTGCAAGCATGTAGGAAGATGTCTCCATTAGATATAGGAGAAGATAGTTCAAAGCATAGGGAAAGTGTTGGACAAAAGGAGGAAGGGCATTTATACAATCCTAAGCTCTTTCAAGTGGTCTTAAAATACTGAAGAAATCAGCAGGAAGAAAACCTTTTCTTAAAAATCATAGAATCATTTAGGTTGAAAAAAGACCATTAAGATCATTGAGTCAAATTAGTGCTGGACTTGGAAGTACCAGGTTAACAAATTGTGTCCCTAAGCAACACATCTACATATCTTTTAAATCCCTCCAGGGATGGTGACTCCAACACTTCCCTGGGCAGCTTATTCTAGGGCTTGACGACCCTTTCTGTGAAGCATTTTTTCCTAATATCCAACCTAAACCTTCTCTGACAGAACTTGAGGCCTCTTCCTCTCATCCTAACACTTCACTTGAGAGAAGAAACTGACCCCCAGCTCACTACAACGTCTTTCCAAGTAGTTGCAGAGAGTGATAAGGTCTCCCCTAAGCTTTCTTTTCTACAGGCTGAACAATCCCAGCTCTCTCAGCTGCTCCTTATAAGACTTGTTCCCTAGACCCTTCATGAGCTTTGTTGCTCTTCTTTGGATGTGGTCCAGCGTTTCAGTATCTTTCTTGTAGTGGGGGGCCTAAAACTGAATCAGCACGAAAGAAGGAAGGAAAGCTATTAGGCAAAGATGTGATAGGATCAGCATCAACTTATACCATTTCACTGTCGTAATGCAATGAGGAAGCATCATCTCCAATACAAAGAATCCCTTTCCTGACATCTCCTTCTCTAAAGGTGGCATGTCCTAGCATAAGAGAGGAGTCAGAGCCAACCTGTTGCTTCTAACTCAGTTCTGACATGGACAAGAAGATAATCCTCACGTTGAACCAGCTCCATTTGCAGCCATTATGTGTTTCACATTGAAGAAATGACTACAGGCCATCTGCTTATCAAAGCAATCCTGAAGGAAGAAACTACATTCTTAGTAGTCTTAGTTGAGAGAAACAGCCTGTTCTTTGTTGTAATTAATAGTCCAGCTGGACAGTCTAGGGTTCAAAGAGTAATTTTTCCATAGCATCTGTAATCCAAGAAAATCTATTAAATCTCTCTTCAAAAGAGAAATGCTGTACGAACACTGACTGGCTTGTATTTTAAATAGTTTAATCATTGACACAAAAGGTATATGGCAAAAATTTGGTAATTAAGACTGAGTGGTGATATTTATACTAGCTAAGTAACAGCTATAAAATCTTCTAGCATAAATTACATGCACGGTACAAGTGGAAATGGTTTATTGAACAGCTGAACAAATGGGAGAGTGGGGAGGGAGATGTGTGTGTTGCTCAAGAGCAATTAGAATATTAGAGTGGAAAAGCAACAAAAGCAATGCTAAACTCTCAAGCCACTGGAAAAGTGAAATGTTGACATAGTTAACTTAAAAATATCATGTCAGATGTTAACCAGTCTAGTTAACAAAGAAAAAAAAAAAGGCATTGAGTTCTTGCCTGAGAAGCCAAACGCTCCAGTGATGATGGTGATTGTGGCTGAACAGAAGCAGCAATGAGGTTCTGTACTAAGAAATACCTAAAATCAATACTTAGAGAAATCCAGCGTATATTGAGGGCCTAAAAGACACAAGCATTTCACACAGGGTTTTAACAAAAATATTTCTAGGTGATGTTTTTCCTTTACAGGACTAGACTTTTAAACAATACTCGACATTGCTAAAATGTTCATTTAAATACTAGAAAGGTAAGTGTAAAACCAAGCCATTAGGAAGGTTCGCAAGTTATACAGCTCTTATCACTCTGGACAAGAAGTACCAGAATAGTTAAAGCAACCGTCCTGGTTTGAGTTAGAACCAAACCAGTTCTGTTCAGAGATTTTACTTTTCATCTGAGTCTCTGCTAGCTGACTGCACTTTCTGAAGCTTACAGCATGTTTTTGCAGACAGTGTCTGCTTCTAGCAGTGATAACACTTGGTGTTTAGTGTTACTACCAAGGATTAGTGTGCAGACCAAGGTCACTGCTAGATCTTGTGTACCACATTGGGGGGCGCAGAAAGTGAAAGGCCGCAGCTGTGGGGAGGAGTGGCCAGAACAGATGACCTTACATTGACCAATGAGGTATTCCATCCCATATATGCCATATTCAGGATAAAGCCGAGGGATCACAGGGGTCTTGATCTCCTTCTTCCTTTCGAGGCTTTCCTTTTTGCCTTCAGTGGACC
>VYZX01000894.1:0-49911 GCA_013401335.1 Brachypteracias leptosomus
TCCTTCTCCACAAAGCTGCTCTCTAGCAGGTCGCCTCCTAACCTGTACTGGTGTATNTCTTTCGAGGTCCCTTCCAATCCCTAACATTCGGTGATTCCGTGATCCTTCAAACCATATAGTGCTATCTCTAGTGCAGGGGATGAGAGAAGGAATTCAAAACCCTGAAATGGGAGGAGGGAAGGCAGGACAACAGCTTCCATCAGTGGCAGCCTGAACCCCTATCAGCTTGAAGCAATCATCACAGAATCACAGAATGTTAGGGGTTGAAAGGGACCTCTGGAGATCATCGAGTCCAACCCCCCTGCCAGAGCAGGACNCGGGGGAATCCACTAATTACAGGTCTCCAGCTGGACTTGGACCATTGATCACCACTCTTTGGATTAGTCAATGAAACATGAGACATTGGAGAGCCCAGGAGAGTACATTCAGCCTGCCATGCAGGAATCTACACACATGAAACTTCTACAAATAAGAAACTGGAAATAGCATAGGAGAAAATAAAACAAAAGTGGAAGTGGTGTTCTGGAACAGAAAAATTTATCTTTCCTGTTGATACTGGTGCAGTCTGTGTAATGTTGAAACACTCACTGCAGTTGGGCTGAAATTCATATAAAATTTTAGGAGTTTATGTTCTAGCTACCAAGCTAGATCCTTCTTTTAGAAAAAACAAACAAAGAACAAAAACACTTGCCTCAATAAATATTTAGCTAGCACAAAGTCCACTCATTTTCTGCTACTGAGCACAGTTCTGTTGAGCAGACTCTACTTTGGCTGCTGGGGACAAATTGGGCAGTTCTCTTCCAGAGAGGAAGAAGAGGGAGTGGACTGGGGGGCCAGTCTTTGTTGAAAACCCCAGCCTTTGGGCTGCTGAGTGGGGGAAGCACCACTCCTCCCTGAAGGTATTTCGTATATGTAGGCTGCTCCTCCTAAATTATTTTGAGACACAAACACACACACACCCCCAATTCAAAATACATTTGCAAATAACTCTTAGAATGAGCCAAAATGTGCTTTTAAAGCAAATTCGTTAGTCATCAAGCAAACAACTCATCTCTCATGAAAACTACCTTGGAACAGCTAATGCTGCTCATGCCAAGTCCTGCTTTCCAAGCACTGCTGCCCCACCATCCCCCCGTGCCTCTTCACCAGTTTGAGGAGAAGCTTTGCCAAACCACTTCTCTGGGAAGAGATGGGGATGTGGCAGCATGTATGGTCCTGGGACAGGAAACAATATGTGTAGCAGATCCAGAGCACTGTATGTCCTCCAGGAGGGCTCTCCCATTGCATATGAATAGGTGTGTGCATAGGTGGCTTCAGCTTCCCTGCTGGGGCTGCAGGAAGGAAGAGGCAAGGAGCTGGTGTGTTGGGCTGGGAGATCAGGAGCATGAAGTATGAACAAGGCACAGGGATGGCATCCAAGCCTGGGGACACAACTTGCATATGACAGGAGAGGACAGGTGGCCCAGGAGAAGGTTTTGGAATAGGACTGCTAGGATCCAAATCTGAACACACCACAGATAGTACAGTCTGAAATTGGGAAAAATTATAAAGGAGTCTGCTGTGGTATCTAAAATAAAGTGAGTAGCAAGTAATTTAAAACAACCAGAAGGAAATACTTCATAATCCGCACAACACGCTCATGGAATTATTAGCCAAAAACTCAAATACTCCAGCTAGATTTTTAAAAGCAGTAGCTAATTCAATGACTGCCACTACTATGCAAGGTCTATATCTGGGTTTTAATTAGTATTGCTTCAACTGGACAATTCTTTTTAAAGAAGTTGAGAATCTCTGCCATTATTTAAAGCTAAGCATGCAAAGATATTGATGATAACATTTTAATATATGAGCACAAACTTATTTTTGAAAGGCTTGGAAAGAAATTCCCCCAAAGATGCTACACAGCAAGGAGTACTAATGAAGGCACATTTTGGTCTCCCTTGGAAAGATCAAGCTGCATCTTACTGTGAGATGCTGACTTAGTTCTTTACTCAGCACAGTACTGAACTGGCTCCACTATAGCAACTCCCTGTGCATTTACTACAACCTAGTTAATGTTCTAATCAAGGACTACAGAGCATGTTTTCGGTCATACCTTTTGGCGATAACATTTTATTTTTTCCTCATTTTTAGGTCTGGGATTTTTCTTTGGCCTCATCTCAACTTCAGATGACTTGCCTATGAGTTGCTTGTGCTTTGTCTCCTACCCAAGCTGTTCCAGCAACTGCTGATATTTCTGCCATTGCCAGCACTGCAGTTGCAGTAGCATCAGCAACGCTCCGTACATCTGCTAGCAATTTAATCACCATCATGCTCAGAATGAAACTAAGCAAGAGTGCTCAGAGCTCCAGTTCAAGCACTTCCCTCAGCTGAGATTTAGTACAGTGGTAGCAGCCAGCAACCTGTCTACACTAGAAGTCACACTGTAACACTACATAACAGGCCATGGAAATTGTAAGAAAATAATAACTTCAAATATGGGATGCAAATGTTTTGCCTTTCTTCTATGAGTTCCTGACACTCCTGTGCAGTTAGCAAGAAAAAACGCTTTGGCAAAAATAGGGATGTAAGATTTTTTTTTTCCTTTATCAAGATTACTCCATTTTCTAAATCTTTTACAGCAGGATTTATATTAAAACTAAACTAAACAAAAACTAAAATAAATGAGAAAAGGTATCTCTTCCCCACCACTAATTATTTAAGCTTCCACCCCAAGTTTTTCCAATAAGTAGTTTTTTAACTGGTTGTGTTACCAAAAAATTGAGCATAATGCCAGATTAAGACTTTGCAATGCACAATCAAACTTTACCTGTTTTCAGTTTGCAATTCATCAATATTTGTCCATCTAATCAGGGCTTAATTCGCAAACATGCCCATGATCAAATCCATACCGCTGAGTGGTTCTAGGAACTTTTGTGTGTACAAATGTAAGAAAACAATTGTTCATAGTTTCAGGGCACTGTCACTATGTCCCTAAAGAAACCAGTACAGCACTTGTGCATTTCAAATTGGATTTCTCGGTATACTGAAAATTAAGCAAAAGCTTCAGTGTTGTGCTCTATCAGGGCTTATTCCCTAAATACAAATAGCCTGAAAAAAATCATCTCATTTTGAAATGCACAGAGTAGCACTGAGTACCTGGTAATGAGATCATTTCTATTCCCTGACAGGGGGATTTCTGCAGCTACTCAACACCTGAATCCTAAATTGGCTAATGTGACCACAAAGGAAATTATATATTCAGACAGATCTCCAATAAGCATTTAAGCATCCAAGCCTAAAATACACTTTCACAAATATTCATGCTGGAAACTCCTCACATGCCATCCATGAGAGATAGCGTATGGAAAAGGATCACAAATAAACCGAATCCAAATTCACTCTCAAAAACAATCATCTGTTTGTGCTTTTCCCTCTTTACTAATCATTCAACTCCAGCAATACAGTGGCTCAGGAAAAATTTTAAAAATCCACCAGGGTTATTTACTTAATTTCCCTCAGGCTTCTCTCCCACTCCACACACAAATCAAAAAGTAGTTGATTTTTCCTAGACAGATTTCTTTCTCATTACAAACCATGACAATGATAATACAGTAACATGATAGAAATTACTGCAATTGTTACAACTGATGGAACCCTGTGGGTTTTTTTCTTCAACAAGATTTGCTGAAGTTGCCAAAAGCAAGCAGCTCTAACTAGAGAGTTTCCACTCCAGCCCTGACCTGAACACAAATCCTGGAACAAAGCTGGGCTGTACCTGCCCAGCACACCTTCTTCAACCCACAACACAAGAAGGCAGCAATTTCTGCAGGTGTACATGCTTATTTATTTCCATTGCTTATTCATGCCAGGCGATGAATGGGCGAAGGGGAGAAAATTACTAAGTAATTTGGCTTATCACTTTGTCACCTTTGAATTTTTGCATTTGACATTGCCTGCTACTGTCTAAATTATAGCAGAAATAAGACATGGGTGCTGTGTTTAGTAGATGAAATGCTACCGTTTTTTGAGGGTGACTGGATATAGTTGAGTGTTGTGATGAATCTCAATCCGTTTCCATGTGGCAGCAGATTTTTCCTTGTGGTTGCTAAGGCACAGCAAGCAGAGTTGGTTGGGAAGATAGCTGACTTTCAGCAGATATCATTCATATGAAATCATAGAATATGCCTGACTTCCTGCCAAATAATATTCGTAACAAACAACCTTCCCCCACTGCTCCTCTTGAAACCTGCTGTCAGAATTCATGGATAACAAAGAGCAACAAATGGAATAGTTCTCTCCATTAATATTTATTCAAGATTAAGTATAAAACTCTTGATAAAAAGACCCTTTATAAAGGGTCTTCTTTATAAAGGAAAAGATCTTCCCCTGATCATCTTAAACTTTATATATTTTGGTGTAGCATAAAAAGGTCATAAAGCTGTAAAAAGAAAAATCTGTATTCAGCAGAGCTTGCAATGTAGAGTTCCCAGGTGAGTCTGCAAAGCTCTCTGGAGAAATCCAAATGGGTCATTAGTGAAAGGAAACTGGAGAGTGTATTCTCACCTGTTTTCAGTATAAAAGAACCTGCAATGAATCGGAATAAGTTATTTCACAAAATTTAATCCACAACTCGTGTTTCATTCTCACTTGCTCCAAATCAGAAAGGGAGTTGCAAAGAAAATGGCAGCTCTTTATAAAGATGAGCAGTGCTCCTTACATTTAAAGACTTATTTCTGACATGACAACAGTCAGGAAAGCAATATGCTTAGAAACGTTTCTGCGTTTTCTAGTACCTACAAAACTAAATATGGCTGAACAGGTTTAGGCTTCAAATAAAATTCTTCTTTAGTTAATCTGGCATAAGACAGCTACTTTTAAAGTCTCCATAGCCTAACAAGGAGTATAATTTAGTGTGCAAGAGCAAATTGCTTGCAATGCCCTTTACCCCAAAAGAGTTAAGAATAGAAAAGAATACCACATATCATAAAATGATTTGGCTTGGAAGAGACTTTAAAGATCATCCAGTTCCAATTCCCCTGCCATAGATAGGGATACCTTCTACTAAATCAGGTTGTTCAAAGCACCACCTTGAACACATCCAGTGATGGGGCATCCATAGCTTCTCTGGGCAACCTGTTCCAGTGTCTCATCACTCTCACAGTAAAGAGGTTCTTCCTACTATCTAATCTAAACCTACCCTCTTTCAGGGTCCCTTCCAATCTTTCCTGTAGGCCCCCTTCAGGTACTGGAAGGCAGCTATATGGTCTCCCCAAAGCCTTCTCCAGGCTGAACAACCCCAACTCTGTCCCACTCAGCCTGTCCTCATAGGGAAGGAGCTCCAGCCCATCTTTGTGGCCCATCTCTAGACCTACTCAAGCAGGTCTGTGTCTTTCTAACATCGGGGCTCCAGAGATGAACACAGTACTCCAGGTGGGGCCTCATGAGAGCAGAGTAGAGGGGGAAACTCATCTCCCTCAACTTGCTAAACAATACAGCAAGACTGGCTGGTTGCTCTCCTCCCTCTTTCCCAGTCCTACCATGGAAGGAAAGCCCTGGATAACTTCAGCTCCAGGAAGGCACCAACACAGGCCCAAACCTCCTCTATCAGTATCCTGTGCTGGAAATAAAGCTGCAGCATCCTGACATGGAAGCCAACTCAGTTTGAGAGAAAGGGAGGAGTGGCAGAGGAGGATGCCTGTGTTAGAGAAACTTTATGTTTCTTAGAAAAATGAGATGGTCACCCTGCTGCTAATGTTGCATTTCCATAACCAGACTAAATTACCACAAAAGGAGGTTGCCAACAAGCAGGACATGTTCTCCCTCCACCTCCTGCTTCACCCTCCCATCTCCACCACTCTTCTGCTTTGTGCTTCCACATGTTCTGAACCAAGCTGAAGGACCGATAGCTTTGAACTGGCTTGTTAAATAATGATTCATTTTAACCCAGATTACTCCCCTCTGCCAGGTCACTGGGGAGCCACACAAACACGGCCGCTAGCAAGGCGGGCGGCAGGGGCACAGGCAGAAGCAGTGGGACACGGAGGGAGGCAGGAAGGGACAGCTGTGCTCAGAGGAAGCACTTGTTTATGCTGAACGAAAACTATCCAAGGAATGATGGCATAAAACATCCTCAGTGTCGCTGCTCTGTCAACATAAAGGGAAAGTTAGCTATGCCCACAAAAAATGACAAGACAAAATTCAAAAGTTTCATTAACTTCATCCCATCACATTTAACTCCACAGATCAATTGCAGACTGCATAGGCTGCAGCCATAGTTTACAATACAGAAACAGAGCTTAAACACATTTTCTCTTCTCTTTCTTATAAAAACATTATGGGTATTTTCAACTCATATGTTAATATAATCTTTGCAGTGAGAGTTCATTAAACATGAAAAGAGGAAAGAATCAGAATTTTGCTACTTTTTATCATGCTTTATATAACATTAAAATATGCTACCTTGAAAGCTTCCCAGCCCATTTCACTCTTCCTGGCTGTCAGCAACATTTCACAGGAAAGCAGCATCCTCCCTTTTTTTCCAGTACAAAAGAGACATTGTACAGACTATCACCATAAAAAATTAGCAATATGCTGCATTTATTTCTCTTTAAAACTCAATACCTAATAAATACAGTAGACGGTGTTTGTAATCTACCATCATGTTCCTAGCCATCAACATCTGGTTTGGTTTGGATCTGGAGGGTAGCACACAAGAATGGCTGGGTGGGGGTTTTTTGGTGATTATTATTAAAATTTTATGTAACAATTAATGTTTCTAATGATACATCATTTGAAGTTTTCAAAAGAATGTTGTAGTGGGTCTGTCTGAGCTGATTTTCCTCATGCAGCCCTAGGACCCAGAGAGTGTTGATAACACACACCTTTGTTATGACTATCAGTGCTCACATGGCACCAAAGGTACGGAGGGGGACAAGATCTGGGAGGGGATACAACCCGGACAGCCGACCCGAGCTGACCAATAGGATATTCCATACCATATGACGTCAGCTCAACTATAAAGGGAGGAGGACGGGGGGGATTCGGGNGATAGAGGGACTAGGGGTGGGCACCGGGCACCCAGCCAGGGTAAACCCACCACAAATGTGCACTGGATATTTCAGACTATAATTAAAAAGACGTTCCCAGTGACAGGTTACCATGTCTCCTTTTAGATCTATCTGAAAAGAAATCAACAAAACAGTAAAAAGAGAGATCAGGAGTAGGAAAACGCAGATTGTCTGCATACTTAAAAGCTTCTTAAAGTACCTCTATTGGCACATTTCTTGTGACGCCAGCAAAATACCTTCTCGTGACGCATTTTCAAATAAAAAAAAGAAAGCAGGATGGCACATCAACTTGGCAAAGACATCATGCAAGCCAGGCAGCCTGACTCACAAGCATACTGAGCATCGTGCATACAAGCATCATGAAAAGAAATTTCACGAGGAAATTGTGTGTCAAACACAAGAACTAATGCCCATGTTGTGCAATCTCCTTCCTGGAGTTTTCATAACTTGACCAGACAAGGCCCTGCACAACTGCTCTGGCTTTGAAGTTAGCCCTACTTGGACCAGGGGCTGGATTAGACAACCTCTGGGAGGTTCCTTCAGACTCAAATTATTCTCTCCCAGGCACAACTTAATTTTGTTCCTCCAATCAGCTGCATCAGTCATGGAAGAAAGTCTGTGGAGCTGCAGAGCAACCAGAAACACCTTTCTAGGTGCACCCCATGTTTAAAAATAAGGTTCTTAAAAATCACATATGTTCATGTTAGCCTTTCACCAAAACTCTTCCCCATCATATTACCCAGGGTGCAAGGTCTTAACTGCTGAGGAACAAATATACCTTCACTGTCAACATTACCATAGATAACACAGGTACCAGAACTCGGTCTTCAGCAACCCACATTCATCAGAGATTAAATATAATAAATATTTTAAAGCAGACAATCAATTAAACAAGTGACTCATCTCACCTGTCACTACCAACCACCCATCACGTAGATGTAAGTTTAAATGCTCCCTCTCTGGTGTCAGACAAGATCAGCATTGTTGATGATACTTGACTTTCCCCAGTAGAGTCTCAGGAGCCTTCTTGTGAACTCTGCGACCCTGCTGCAAGGATGCTTACCTCTGCCACGAATTATAACGAGTAGCAGAAGGGAAAAAATAGCTGCAGCAATATGGGATATTTCAGTGAACACAGATGCAGGAACAAAATTTCAAGTATTAGCAAATATTCAGCAAATCAGCTGTGAACAATGCTGACAAATAGCTAAAAATGTCAACACAAAGTATATATATTATTGAACAAGAAAATCCATTAAAACTTAATTTATTTGCAAATAAAGAACTAGTTTTATAGATTTCAATAACTACAGTATAGTTGTTTCAAGTACAAAAAGACAAAGTTAAAATTCAGTGCTTTGATTATGATTTATGAAAATACCTCACAGTAAATTGCATCAGTTCTGTTCACTGTTTGAAAAAATGCCTATATTTCTGGCAACCTCCTTTTTTTTTTTTCCCTCTCGCATGAGCTTCACACAAATAGTCCATGAATTGCTTCACAAGTGTGCAAAGGTATGTTTTTAATGTTCCTGTTCTTTAATATCCCTGCTCTCAGAGAGCTCCATTTTTACCACTGCCTGCACAGAAGGAAGGTCACCCAGTAATTTCCCAAACCTTATTCCTAGAAGTACAGCAGTTATTCCTTTCAGATACAGGACATCGACATTCTTTACTCTGTTTCTGAGAAACTCACGTTCCAACTTTGCAGAGACCAACAGGCCTACTGGGCAAAGCACCAGAAGATTCAGCAAACCTCAATTTTATTCCTGATTGGTGTGGTCGCAACCTTCAGCAAGCCATCTGTCTTCTTATGCAATGGGAACAACCGTGACCACTCTGCTCTGCAAAGCACTTTGAGAACTACTGGTTCAGCTACCAGCAAAAGGCTAGAAGCACCCAAGCTCTCCACTGTGTAACCAGTGTAGCCCCACTCTAAGTTCAAATACCTACAGGACATTTAAAACACAACAAATCATGAATAAAACTGCCAACTTCTGCTTTTCTTGCTCCTGAGGTTTTCAGAGAGCGGGAGCAGCCTCCACGTGGGGCAAAGGAGTACCAGTGAAAGCAGCTTGCCTTAAGAGTTTGCAAATTTGCAGCGCCATTGTTTGTATTGGCAGCACTCTGTTATGTGACCTCTTGGGAACAATATTCATTTCACTGACAGTAGCTTCAGGCACAAGCCAGTGCCAACCTGCTATGGATTGGATAGTGGGAGTTCTTAACTACTTCCAGAAGAATGGCTGTAATTTACATTTTTGTAGAAAAACTATTAAAGTTTGGCTGTTTTAGTTTCTTCAGACAATCGCAGCTGTACAGAGAACTTAAAAAGCACCCAATATGCAAGGAAGATGAAAATTGCTCCCTTGGATTACTCAATCAATTCCTTGGCTAAGTAGATCCAGGAACTCCTCACCTGCTCTAAGCAGAGCCTCAGAGTTCCTTGGAGCTCCACTAACTGGCACCTTCAAACAGTCTGCAGAACAGGATCACCCTAATCCTGATACCATCTTTTTGTACATGAAAACCTTTGGTCTGACTGTTGAAGCAGGAACAAATGAAAACTCAAGTGCACTCCATCTGCAAAGGGAGGTCTGCTACCTCTGAGATGGGGAGGGACTTGAAGAACAAGGCAGTTCAACAGTCTCTGCCAGTGTGTCAGAAGCCACTGCATGCTTATCATTCAACCCTGATTATTTAGCACACAGAGTAACATGGGAAGTAGTGTGCAATAACCATTAGATACGGAATAGGATTAGAAGATGAACACAAGTTTAACATATGCAAACAATCACTAAAAGCAGCTTAGGTAAATTTAGCTTTCACTAGACTGAGAAGATAAAGAATCAGAAAATAGCATAGATCCAAGACACTGATGAGCCTTGTAAATTTTTGGACAAGGAAAAACAGCTCAAATGCCAAGTATCTAACAGATACAAGTTTTACTTAGTACAATAATATCATAACCATATAATATAAATGATGTATCTTGTGTAGATTAAGCTATTAAGTAAGTAAAATGTGTGCTCAGCACTCCCATAAGGTCACAGAAACACTTCAGGCCTTTTTAGATAGGAACCTCCTTCATACATAGGTTCAAGAAGAGTCTTTGACATTAGGCAAGACTTCTGCCCTAAAGAGGCAGACTTCCTTACTGATAGTCTTAACTTCTGATACCCTTATTTTTAATTACCTTCCTTTCTTCTGATGTATATCTTTCCTCGTTCTTTATTCATATAACAATTGTTTGCACACACTTGATATTACTAAAGCAGATGGATACGTCACATCATGCTTATGCTGCATTGTTCTGAATTTACACACTGTAAATTTACTCACTCTAAACTTGGTTAAGTCTACAAGTTCTTCCTCTTACTGCTGTGGAAGTTTGATGCCTCTGTGTGAGGACTGGGGGTTTCTTTATCTTTTGAGATTTTCCAGCTGGTACCAGGGATTTTTCTCATTTTGATCTGCCGTTTTGAAGGATAGGACCTTGCTCCAACACGAGACATTAGAAAATGTCATGAATAGAACTGGTCCTCATAAAGGTTCTCTGAATTCATCATTTTCAAGAGAGAGTGGGCAAAAGAAGACAAGGCCTGCACAGGTGATCCCTGCACCTCCTCAGGTTTAGAATATAGATGCACAACCAAACTCAGTTTAAGCAAAAAGCCACAAAATTTGACAAGCTACTCTTGTGAGATTTACACCCTCTGTGATGATACCCCACTCAAACTCATAGAAAAAGGAAATATTAAATGTTGTTGCACTAAGCCTTTTGTGGAGAAAGTATATATGAAAAAAATGTTTTAGGTAGTTGTCCCTCATCAGTCTCTTGTTCCACATGGGGTTATTAAATCTTGATAATTTCCAAGGCCTCAGAAAAAAACCCTCCAGCAAAACTACACCTGGCATTTAAAGCATAAAGTTACTATCCATTTGTTTCATTCCTTATATGAATTAGGAGGCCGTTAAACAATTAGAAAGGCATTATTTTTTTTTCCTTTACAGAAAAGATACTATTCCTTCAACAGAAAAAAGTCTCACAATTTGAGAGTGAAAGGATTAGAAGATTTTTCTGGTTTCACATCTGATTAGATTATCTGAATTAATTAACCTTTAATTGCATTTGTGCCTATTATCTAGTTTTGCATCCTAACAGCAGTCCCACCATATGATGTCTATATCCTAGTCAATCTTGTTCCCATATTTAAAGGCATATGCAGAAAAAAAAAAAAGAGTGCTAGAGTCTAAATTAGCATGAAAAACATGTGTGCGGTGGAAAAAAGAAGTCCATAGCATTATAGCAGCGCGGGGATCTGAGGGGAATTGTATGTTATGAAGTTGAACATACCTGCTTGTGTAAGATGCATGTCTTGACAAAGAGATTGAATTCTGTTATTATTTCAACAAGATCTCTGTATATCAAGTGCTGTAAGAAAGATTACTCCTCCAGAGGAACTGTTTAGGAGTTACTTATGTCGCTATGGAATAGGCCAGAAGCCCACCTGTATCAGGAGATCATGCCAACTGTAGTCGGCAGAGTTCACTGAAACTTTATTAAGCATCCTTCCCACTCAACGGATTATAAGCTTTTGCTTTAAAACAGAAGTGTTTTGGTTTGAAAGTTGTTGATGGCCTTTTTAAGGCTGTTTCAAAGCATACCTGAGGCAGTAACCACAACCTGTACCTGAAGAATCTGAAATAACAACCCAGAAGAGAACCTCATCCCTCATTGAGGAGAGCAGTGGTAGCACTGTAACCATTTTTAAAGAACTACTTATTAGAAGACATAAGAGAGGAGCAGGACACAATATGACCATAAGCATGCTTATCAGTTGCGTGAACCGGGGCATACAAGAAAAAAGTAGAATAGCCTCTGCATGACTCACAGCCAAAGTATAGCTGGGCGTATCCTGAACAAAGCAACCTCAAAGAGCCAGCAGAAGAGTCTGCTGCTGCCGTGGTACAATCCGAGGAAAGGACTCACACATCACTGCCTTTCTATGGGGTCACATTTCTACCACCTGAGGACAGTCAGGCTTGGCAGCCAGTGTTAGGAAAAAGGAAATTTGAGGAGCTTCTGACCACCAGACTAAGCAGCAGCTCACACATTCCCTGTGCTACTTGGAGCTGCATCCTCCTTGCCCTAACACACACATCCCTGTCCAGGGCTCTTCCAGAATTCTCCTTAGCATATCCATGCAAAGCAGCACTGCAGAAATGAGACATCTTCTTCTGCTTCACCTGATTGAGTCTTCACCCCAAGATCTTTGAAGGAGTGCTTTGTCCCATGGAAATAAAAAGACCAGAGATAAAGGCTGAACACATTTTTTCTGGTCTAGGGACAGATTTTCTATCTCTTTAATATTCTGCATCACAGCCAACGCTTACAATATCAATCAGTTCAATAAGCTGTTTTCCTCCTTCCACTTGCCCACTGTATCCTGGTTACCAGCCCACACAGATTTAAAAGTCAGTAATAAATATCATTGTAGTCAGCAAATGTTTTCTGACCTATGCAAAGCAGGAGGCAGGAGAGAAAGAGGAGAGGGGAGAGAGATGGGGAACTGCTGTCTTTAGAAGTTGGTTCAAGAAATATGTCCATGGAAGATGCTAATTTGTTAGAGAATTTAGACTGAAATCTGGGAAGCAAAGTAATCCGAAAGATTAATATACTGCAGTATTCCCCACCGCAGTGACTGATCTGCCAGATATTAGCAAAGATGCTCTACCTGTGTTTCTATAAATCATTAACAAAAAGCAAGACGTCAGTGACATCCTCACAGTCTGCCCTCATCAATTCACCCAGGAAGCCTGGGCCAGCCTGGGTGCCCTACCAACGTAAGTAATACCTGTTCGGATTCTTCCAGCCCCTTCGCCATGATAATCTCAAAAGCCTGTCCAGTTCAATTGCTCATTCTGCAGCAAGAACACCCGAGACATTGGTTCATTGGTTACACTCTGGTACTAGAGCAGATTGATGGCAAATCACTGTAAGAGACCTTCATTTTGATATACACTGTCTTCAAGAGACAGTTGATTCTCACCCTGATCAACCTGCTCACTGCTCCATGCTTTCCCACACCAACTTTTTAGAGATGGCTTCAAATCATTCCTTACCACAGTGAAACAATCACCACAAACCACATGGGTGTCACCAATTTCACCTAAGCCAGCATAAGCCTATGGGATAATGTATCTATTTGGTCACCTTTCAAAAATGAAATTCAAAAATAACTGTAGCAAAATTTAACTTTCTTGGTACATAGATACACAGACAGAGACTTCTTTAAAAAGCAAAGCTTGCAAAAAGATTAACAGAAGTTTTTTCACCCCCAATCTATTTGCTGTCCTTTCTCTATACAATGCCATAGTGGGCACTGGACACACCAGCAGAAGTTAACCAGAAAGGGCCTCTAGGACACCATTCCTGGTCACTAAACTCTTGCCTTGGAATTCACCTCTTTGCTCCCTCCACCAGGATATGATCAAAAGATCAGATGGGTTCATGAACAACAAAGTACTGGGAACGGGAGCGCTCTGGGGTTTGGAAGATTACACAGGAGGCTTGTTTGCCTGTTTTCAGCATCTCATGCTTGTTGACATTTTTAACTTTTCCACTTGTGCCAAAAGATAACTTAGATGACTAACTTAGGAGGGAAAAAGTCACAGTATAAAGAAGCAAGCGTACACATACTGAAACTGGAGTTGGCTCAGGCTGAAAAGAAGATGAGTCACAGACTCAGTATTTAGCTTTGTTTCTAAAAGTTAGATAACACCAAGAACTGCTAAAGCAAGGGATGAAGATTCAGTCTGTTCTCTTGATTAACTCAAATAAAAAATGGGAAAAAAAAAATATATCAGGTTTCCACTTTTGGAAGTATCACAAAATTTATCATTAGCTCTTCAGTGACAGGTGACAGTTTTTAACTAAATTATTATTGTCTCTGAATAGCTTCTTAGAAATTATTTTTATTTACAGAACGGAGGAATGTAATGTTTCCATATCCACTCCTACCATCCTGCCATAAATTTTACTGTAACATGTTTTGCTATTAATAAGCAACTGAAGTAGGTCCTTTTCTACAGCTGCAATAAATGGATTCTCAAAGAGTGTAAGTTTGCATTGTTTTTAATAAAACCACAACCTAATTTAACAGCAGTGTTGCTCTGTTACCTACACTTTGTGCTCAAATGCTAAAGTCCAGTAGAGGGACATTTTGTGTCTCTGTTTTTAATAAAAAACCTTAGAAGATTAGAGAACATCTGTCTTTAATGCAACATACTTCAACACTCTAGAGTTGTACACCCAACTTCCACAGAGATAGTATGCACATGAAACTCCTCAAGAGAAGCTAAAGCAGTCTCCTGGAGAGACAAAATACTGTAGTTGATCAAGCAATAGCAAAGTAATGAAAGAGCAGGATTAAATAGGCTGTTTTCTTTAAGAAAAGGAAAATACAAAGATGCCTCGATGTTACATCCTAGGCCAAATGCTGTTTAATAAAATACATTTGTGATGTCAGTATAAAGATAAGCAAATTTTGCCTATAGGATTTTGGTTAGTCACAATCAGAAGTTTATAAACAACTTCAGATGGACCTAGTCAAGGTAGGTGAGTGGACAACTTCATGTCAAATTAAGTTTATCCACATCAAATGCAAAGTAATGTCCATGGAAGGGCAAAATGCTGACAACTTACATGGTTTTAAATTAGCTATATCAACTTAAAGAAAGCAACATGAATGGCTGTGAAGACATTTCAGTGAAGAACTTATCCAGTTCTTATCTGTGCCACCAGGAACTCTAAAAAGATAGCAAATTGTTAGGATGAAAAGCTTACGGGATGGAGAGAAGGGAAAATTGCATATTTATTTAAATTGGCAGTGCAGTCTCATGTAGAATATTACATTCAGCACAAGCCATCACAAGTTCAAAAGGACATTGCAGAACCAGGCAGAGTTCAAATCAAGGTAACAAAAATTATTTTAGCAGGGAGTCATCTTGAGAGACTGGGATTGTTTGCTTTAAAAAAGAGCTGTATAAAAGAATATGTAAAAACTAACTGTACAGAAGTTGGAAGTTCCCTGCCTCATGAGATCAACAGAAGGGTCACTGAAATTAAAGGTGGAATATTCAAAACTGATAAAAAATGAATGCTTTCATTAAGAACAGAATAAAACCCCCCATATTTTTCCTTCTGCTGTAAAGTCATTATCACCAAACTCCCCAAACAAACTCTATAAATGAGAGTTCCAAGATGAGTCTGAAGCCAAAATACTAGCCAGGTTCATCAAAAGGCTGGATTTGTATATGCATAACATGAAAAGCTGTAACTAGAATGGTTAATGGTAACAACCCCCAAGCATCAAAGTATAAAGTATCTATGGCTATTTGAAATCAGAAAAGAAAATGCAAAAAAGTGTGGAAGGCAGATTATACAACATTTGCCCACACTCTCTCTTGAAAGCTCAATAAATGTTTTATTTGTGGCTAAAACTGTTACATGATAGGTTTACCTTAAAATTTATGGACATAGGACTAGATGAACCATCATCTTGACCCACTACAACATGTTTTTTATCTACTATAGCTTTCTCTGAAATAATTGCATGCTTTATTTTTAATAAAACCTCTACCAGTATAATGTGAATATTAATTGTGACATCGAATTGCAAATGATCAACTCAAAAATGGGACTTTTCAAGCAGGGCTTCAGATAAATTCTCAGTTTATACATACACTGTATGAACTGAGGACAGATCTCTTAATGGAAAAATACAAGGGACATCACTCCTGCTGTTCAGCTTGGAGACTCACCAGTTTTAATGCATGTCCTGGCAACCTAAGAGACCTATTGATTTGCAGCTATTCATTCAAGTGCAGTGAAAGCCATAATTAGATAAATAGCTTTGGTAAAACTAATCTGAAACTCATTTGTTTTGGGACTGTCTGTTTAATGAGATAAAACAAGAAATTAAATATCTGCTGAATGTTTGTCTTTGTATCCTTCAACACAATAATAAAAATATAAAGAGGTATTCATTTAACTACCATCATTATTTTTTGCATTTTATGTATTTTGTTCCAGCAATTGCTGTCAAAGACAAATTACAAAGACACTATTTATGAATGACCGTGCTCTAACAGCCTGACCAGTTTCATCAAACTCTTTCATACATGTGGATACTGAGGAACAAAGAGAACAAGTCTTTTAATCAAATGTAAATGCTCTTTGGGCTGACAGAGTACAGCTTTAAGATGGTATGCATGGTATAAGTTTTGAAAATATCAAAATTTCATCTTTGGATATGATTATGCCATTCCTTGTGAACAGAAGCTAAATTCTGGTTAAATTTTCAAAAGTGTTTGTAACAAATCTAGCAGGATTATTATATTTTGTTTCTTAACTATTTTTTTCCAACAAAATGCTGAGGAAGACTACTTCTTAGAATTCCTATGCACAAATCAGTGCTGGCATGGACAGATGTTAGTTTATTCTTCTTCAGCCAAAACACATTTACGCTTGAGATATGCCGTGTCCTCACCTTTTCTCTTTGGCAGCTATCTACTAGATTCTGCTTTTGTTCCTTTAGGGCTTGCATCTCCCATGAGTTTGTCCTTCCTTAACAAACACCACAAATCTCAGTTCATCCTGCAACACAGATTCAGCAGCAGACTCTCAGCTCACACTCCCAGATTTGCTTTCACTGCCAAGAGGCTTCAGGCGCTGCAGAAATGACAAACCGCAACAAAGTGCTGGACGGTGCACGAGCTGGGACCCAGAGCAGATCTAAGGGATTCTTCAGCCATGCAGTGAACAACAGCTCTGCAACTTTTGGAGCTAATCATGTATGTGCATTGTTTTTCTCCCCTTCTTTCCATGTTTTAAAAAACAATTTATGCATCACTGAAGTGCATTCACCTATGGGATGAAATGGAGCACCTCTTAACAGTGTGCAGTAGCAGTCTATGACAGCAAATGATTACCACATCCATCTGAAATTACAAAGTGTTTTAGGATCACTGGATCTAACTCTCTTAGCCAGAACTTGACCAGAAAACCACAATTAAATGCTTATCATCTTTAAAAAAATAAACAAACAAAACCCAAACACCTGCTTTCCCTCCTCCTCCCTCCCCCAAGCCACATCATAAATTCTTGATGCTTATACATGGTCTGGACCTCAGTTTTGTGTTGGAGTTTTTTTGTTGAGGTTTTTTAGGTTTCTTTAATCCAAAATGCAGTACTTCCTCTGGTTCACTGCCCCTCAATACTGACCTGCAGACTGCATACCATCTACTGCATCACTAAGGGCACAGCTTGACATACATCTTCACCAGTGGTATCATCACAAGCAGCCACCGACCCTTGCTTGGTGCTGCTTATTCCACAGTCCCAGTGATGATGCTGACACACAACCTGCAGAGATGCTCAGAAGGGCCAGGTGCAGGAGAATCAGTAGATCAAAATAAAGCACACACATATAACCCACTCTATAATTAAGCAACAAGACCACTGAAGAGGCTCTGAACTATTTCTTTCTTTACTGCTCTAACTCATGTAGCCCATGTGTGTCTCATCGATATAAAGACTTAGGTATGAGGTTCAGGAAGCAAGGAAAGAAAGACAGACACCCCCACCCCCCAAAATAAAGGAAAAAATGAGAAAGTTGCATTCCTCACAACCAGTCTTTTAAAAAGAGGCAAACTAGAAATCATCTGGAATTTTAAGCTAATAGGTTAATTCTGCTCTAAAACTGAAGGAAAAAAAATCCTTACTAATACTATGAATACAGGTCTACTTGTATTCATACAGACTGAAGCATTTTTTTTCCCCCTCTCAATCAGCAGAATACTTTTTTTGCACTATAAAAAGCATATTGACTTTTAATCAGTTAGCCCGTTGTGTCTTCTCCAGGAAAATATCTTGTGAAAAAGGAATTCATCAGAGAAAACAATATACTGTAGGATTTAAATATTAATACTTGACCCCAGATTAATACAACAGCCATAAGTAGATGATTTTACAAGGTCAGACTAACCCAAGCCAAACCATAAGTTAACTGACATAAAAGACATAGTGACAAATATTAATTGCTACTGCCTTTTACACCTGGAACTTGAAAGCATTTAGATCCTGTTCCCATGGCTTTTAACTTTAGAGCCCCAATGACTTCAATTTTTATCCTTAAACTTTTGCCAAAAGCATAGAAATAATGAAAAATATTTAAATCAAAAGGTGTCATGGATAGAATTTATACAGCAGATACTAAAAACCAACCTAAAATATTCCACTGAAATGGATCCATGCATAGGAACCCTGCAGGATCTGCAAGGCAGCCTGATTTGAGGAAAAAGATGTTCAGGAGCTTGGGCACAAAGAGGAGAGCTATGTATGGATGGCCCAGGTAAGCCACTCCTGAGGGAGTACAGAAGAACAGGGCACTCTTTCTCTGTCCAGAGTTAAAAGGTGTCCCATTTTACTCCCAGTCCTAAAGCAGCATACTGAACTCCAATCAACACTAAGGTGCTTCTTCTAAGCATTAATATGAACCCCTAATAGAAGACGGCTCAGATCCCAAGGAGACAACTGTGTGACCAGACCTACAGTATCTGTGTGCCCAGTAATCAAGCACAGAAAAGCAACAAGATCTATCTAGAGTCTTGAGCAGTTCAGCAGAGCCAGACCAAAAGCATGCATGCTGAACCCCATCAGTTCCCACACTGGCTGTTACATCCAGCACCTGCCTGGGGCAAGGTCAGAAACCATGGGTGGACAGAAGCACTTCAGCAACAACTGAATAAGCAACTTACATAGCATAAATATAGTTACTTAGTAAGTATAAAGTTACACTGTATAAAGAATAAGCACCTTCCTTTCCCATATGTGAAATATTACTTTAATTGTTACATATTATGGATAAATCTGTTTTATTACAATGGCTTTCTGTGAGTTAGGTTGAAAAGACGGTATATTCCGCTTTCCTTTTTTTCCTTTGCCCCTTTTAAAAAGCTATCACCATCTATTTTCAGCATTTTCATCAGCATGAAAATGCATAGCTTGTTTTGCAATTTCCTCACAGTGCAAATGGAATTCAAACCACTGGGGTCATATGAGTAACAACAGGTGGATACAAACCCAACCAGAGTTTGTCATAATTGTACAGTGCAGAGTTGTTCATTCATCCTGGTGGCTGGGAAATCTAGCATGAATTAACCAATAATGCAGGTTTGCAACCAAGCAAATTATAGAACTTCACAAAGTTAATTTTTTTAATTTCCTATTAAATATATATCTAAGGGGACAATCATTTCACATTTAGAATCATAGAATGGTTTGGGTTGGAAGGGACCTCCAAAGGTCATCTAGTCCAACCCCTCTACAATAAGCAGGGACATCTCTAACTAGGTCAGGTTGTTCAGAGCCCCAACAAGTCTGACCTTGAATGTGTCCAGGGATGGGGCCTCCACCACCTCTCTGGGCAATCTGTTCCAGTGATCAATCACTCTCATATTAAAGAACTTTTTTCTAATATTCAACCTAAATCTAGCCTTTTCTAGCTTAAAACCATTGCCCCTCGTCCTATCGCTACAAACCCTTGCGAATAGTTCTTTCCCTGTCTTCTTATAGGCCCCTTTCAGGTATTGAAAGGTCACTATAAGGTCATCCCAGAGCCTTCTCTTCTGCAGGCTGAAGAGGCCCAATACTCTCAGCCTGTCTTCACAGGAGAGGTGTTCCAGCCCTCTAATCATCTTTGTAGCTCTCCTCTGGACATGTTTCAACAGGTCCATGTCCTTCTTCTGTTGGGGGCTCCAAAGCTGGACACAGTACTCCAGGTGAGGTCTCACCAGGGCAGAATCACCTCTCTCAATCCGCTGGCCACACCTCTTTTGATTTAAATTTGATTTAAAGCCTTTCATCAAGATGCAACACTATCAGATATTTCCCAAATCCTCAAATATATTCCTTTTAATTCCAATGGAGTTGATCTTATTTCCTACACAGATTTCCTTGATAGGTTTCCAGGCCACACAGGGCAGCAGCAGATCTGAGGATCTGGAGGTTACATCCCTTAGAAACAGGCACAAAACCAAAAGTGAAAGTAGTGAGATCCTTGTTCAATCAGAATTACAAAAAAGTGCAGAGCTGATGGATATTTTCTTTCAGAGTCCCTAGCTGATGGTGTTACTACTAACAAAAGAAAAGCAGCACCTAAGGACCGAGCATGGGAAAATTAACTCAAGGTGTTTTCAGCTTGAGCTCAATTCACAGTGTGGGCAAGGGATTAAAGATAAAACTATGATTTATAGCAGCCAACTGTGGGTCAAAGAGGGACTTAGCCGGATATGCTCTGGCCAAAACAGAGAAAGCAAGTAGAACCTGCCCCATAGCTCAGAGCAAGCTGCTGCATTTTTTTTTTACCTGTGTTAAGGGGTCAATGACAATTTCATGCACCTCCCATGAGCATGAGGCACATGATGGCATCTCTTCCCCATGGGTTGGCAGCACCTTTGCGGGCTGCACCTGGACCTTCCCAGGGATGCCAGAAAGCAGCTGAGA
Source organism: Brachypteracias leptosomus (assembly GCA_013401335.1). Lineage (NCBI taxonomy): Eukaryota > Metazoa > Chordata > Aves > Coraciiformes > Brachypteraciidae > Brachypteracias > Brachypteracias leptosomus. The sequence continues at coordinate 20,620 of VYZX01000894.1, forward strand.
TGTCAGGACCACAGGCAGTAGGCACCATCCTGGCAACCACACTAATCCCCAGCCACAGGGAGAAAAATAACTTTGCATTCTGCAAAACTTACTGGTTTACTTGCTAGGGCAGCAGATTGGGCTTGCCTTCCACTTCATTTAACTGCAGTTAATCAAACCCAGGCATAATTTCTCAGATGTCATAACACATGGGCTAATTAAGAAGTATTCTCAATTTAGTAATTCACTGAACACTGACTATGAAACAAATTATTATGCAAATAAACACAAGAGACACCAAAATCCCCCGTCAGCTACTGTGGTCAGTGTTGCTAAGGTATTTTACTCATTACTCAACATTTCATGTGTCATCGGTCACAGACCTGACAAGTTAAAGGATACTCTGAAAGACAATTATCTTAATTAAATACTATTAACAGGAATACATAATAAGCCTGATTACAATAGAAGAATTCAAGACTACTTACCACGACTAGTTTTAGTCACATAATAACTGCCAAAGTGATGAGGATATGAAGTTACTGGGTAGAATCTCTAGGGCAGGCTTCAAAGCAAAATGTCACCAATATCAATCAGCCTATTTCAATAATACTTCTGACAGTAGAACTTTTGATTCACTGAGCCAATCCAGCATTTTTGTGCGTTGATTTCAGTCAGTACATCATCTACACACCACAACATGGCATCTTTTTAATGCAGGATAAACTCCAAAATTAAAGCCTCTATAGTACATATAAACATAGGTACCAGACAATTGTTCTCCTGGGTTTTCTCTCCTCTTCTTATTAAGAACACTGGTCAAACAAGCATAAAGGTGCTAATGAAATGTGTCAATGGCACAAAATTATGTATAGGAATCATAGAATCATTAAGGTTGGAAAAGACCTCTAAGATCATCAAGTTCAACCATCAACCTAACACTACCATGACCACTAGACCATGTCATGAAGTGCCACATGTACACATTTCTTGAACACTTCCAGGGATGGTGAATCCACCACTTCCCTGGGTAGCCTGTTCCAGTGCTTAACCACTCCTTCAGTAAAGAAATTTTTCCTAATATTCAATCTAAACCTCCCCTGGTGCAACTTGAGGCCATTTCCTCTAATCTTATTGCTTGTTACTTGAGAGAAGAGACCAACACCCACCTCTCTACAACCTCCTTTCAGGCAGACGTAGAGCAACAAGGTCTCCCTGAAGCCTTCTCTTCCCATCTCTAGACTAAGCAGTCCCAGTTCCCTCAGTCACTCCTCATAAGACATGTTCTCCAGACCCCTCCCCAGCTTGGTTGTCCTTCTCTGGACCCACTCAGGCACCTCAATGTCTCTCTTATACTGTGGTGCCCAAAACTGAACACAGTACTTGAGCTGTGGTCTCACCAGCACTGAGTACAGGGGCACGATCACTTCCCTACTCAGGTTAAGAAGGAAGATTGGGTGACTTTGAGACCTGGACTACTGAGAAAAGATTGTAACTCAGCAGCATGAAATACAAAGTCACTGAGGCACTACTAAGATAAGGAGCTACCAACAAGGATGTGGACTGCTATAAATGTCAGCTGTTGGTGGAAGGATTACTGAGGTACAAAGCAGATCTATATGCTTGGCTCAATTAAAATATAACTATCAACCACCGCCATACTGTAGCCATGGAAAGAAGGACTGGGAATTCTGAGTATTTCCAGCAGGGAATTTCTAATGTTCTAGAAAAACTTCATCTACAACACTATGGTTTCCTCAATTGCAGGATGAATTGATTACAGGAATGTAACTTCAATGACATAAGCAACTGAAAGCTTCTTACAAGAGATGAAAAAAGTTTACTAAAATGTAGGTTGAGAGGTTTGGATACTTCATTTAATGAAAACAGATTGCATATAATTTGATTATTTTTCCCCTACCAAAGAAGAGTTGTCTCCAACAACACAACAATTGCCAGTGCCAGAATATATGATATATATCTCTAATACACTCAAACCCTAGTTATTTACAGCTCTGGAACCTTCTGTGCCTGATCAGGATTATGTATGTTCAATACATTTCTCATCCATGAACTTCTCCAGTCTCTCCCTGAACTCATGTAAATTTTTTGCATTCATACACAAACTTCTGTGGTTTATTTTCAACCTGTAACCCTACAGTCAGTTTACATCCTGACATACACAGAGAACAAAGTTGTCACTCAAAACAGAGCTAAGGTGAAGACAAAGAACATTTGCCTGGCCAAAGACCTCTAGGAACGTCACAAAAGTCATTAGAGGGTCTCAGGGAAAACAAACAAACAAACAGTCACAGTATCTCTTCAACTTCCAGCAAGCCAAAGGCATGTCCCATGGTGAAGGTTTGTACAGGCCAGCACGATCTTTCATAATATCAGAGTAATACGGTTTGACACCATGACGTCCAAAAGGTTTTCCAGCACCACTACTGTGACAAAGAGAAACACTCATGCTCAGGTATAACAAAATTATCTGGCTTGTGTGTAAATATGAACCTAGAAGGCAGACAAAGTAATTAAAAATGTGCATGTGCAAGGCAATTCCTCCTCTGACTTCTGAACACTTCCCTACTATCTCAGGAGGTGCTCAGGGGTGACATTGGCTCCATTAAGAGTGTAACCAAGTGTGGTGAAAAGGATTTTTGACATAAAGGAGTGACTGCTGCACTGACGGGTCTGCAGGACCTTGCCACTGGCATTGCTGATGCTTCCAGGGACAAGGACCCGTATTTCTCCACTAATTACATGAAAAAGGGGAGAGGAAGACATCTTTGGCAAGCACCAGGAAGAAGAGCAAAGACAGTTCATAACCAAAATACCCATGCTTACTACATGTATGCTTAACACATCTCAAAGAGGCACACTGGGAAACAGAAGGGTCCCGCACACAGAGGGGTATGGTTCCTCAGGGCACGGCAAGCCACCACAGCAAAAGATTGGATCATTTTCTGCTGTTTTATCCATCAGAAACAAACAAGCACCAAGCAGAGGGTGAGGAATAAAATCCACACCTTACAGCTCTCTGTGCAACTGCAGCCTAACCCCCAGTGCCATCTTGGAGATCTGTGCTGCACCTGTCCTAAGACTGAATTTAAGAAAAAACATCACCAGGGACAAGGCCAACCTCCAGTTCAAAGTTCAAGAGCTTTAAAAAAAAAAAAAAAGCACTGGGCTTCCCTAGCCAAGGGACTCAAGGTTAGGTTTATCTAAATGGCTGAAGCAGTAGAGTGGGTTGGTATTTACCTGGCTCTGCAGCACACAAACATGCTGTTGATGATTACTGCAGCTTTTCTACAAGATGTTTTTCCACCTCTAAGTTGTTCACGTGTATTAAAATTGGATGTATCCTGATGCAGCAAGACAAAATACCTGGGTTTACCCCATTTTTTGGGTTCAGTGAACTGAGAGGAAAATGCTTATTTTGTTACACTACATTTTCAATTATCCCGATATCTGGTCACAATTTTCAGATAGTCTAGTGCCAAGGACTGAAAGGCCGAAACAGATTTATAAAAATTATTCCACTCCGTACTGGTTTGCAAAATGTATTCAAGGGTTGGTTTGTATACTATCCTTTACTACACAATGCTTTTCTCCTCCCTGCACCACAGGAAGTATTTGAACAGCATGCAGTGAAGTACATCCTTAAAACAATTATAGCACCCTTAGCACTTCCATTACATTTTATTATCCATAGTGCCAAAGCATGCACACATGCATATTATCCCTGCTTTACAGATGAGGAAGCAACTGCACTGCAGGCAGTCCCTCAGCAAGTCAGCATCAGAGGCAGACCCCCTACTCAGGGGGTCATAATATATTTCCAGGAAATTAAATAAGCCAGAATTTCAGCTGGTCAGCATTTACTTGAAAACAGCTCACCTAAGTGAGCAACATTCCTGATGAAACCAGCTGCACAAATAAGACTCTCGGCTTGCCGTTTGGACAAACAAAAAAGCACAAAGAAAAAGTCACTGGAGAGGAAGATCAGGCTAAATTTTTTTTTCAAAGGGATAGAGGGAAAATAGATTCCATAAGGAAACAAAATCCTCCAAAAATTAACTTTGGATTAACTTGAATTATTTTGTTGAGGTGGAAAAAAAAAAAAGGAATCTTTGTTTCATATTTGTGTCACTCAACCTTTCCTCCACCTTATTTTAAGACTTTTTAAGAGTCATTTTTAAAAGAAAAATGATTTAAAAATGCTGCATTTTATTATTCTAACATATTCAGGGTTGAGGTTATTCTCCACATTAAATAGAAACATGCAAAAAGTGTCATGCCATTTAAATTCTATTTACTTTTTCCCTTAAAATTCCATTTCTAGGGAAAAAAGACCCATGCATGGAGCAGACAGGAATCAACACAGGCTGCTACTAACAGAACCAGACTGCTCCCTGAAGAACTGCACATGTGGGAGAGTCCCTCCATGCACCCTAGGTGTCCACTTAGTTTCCAAAGGGAACAAGTAACATTAACATCACTACTGAACTCCCAGCTCTACCTGTGGCTCAGAACACCCCACTGGGCACCGGTGTTGCTGAATAATTGTGGCTGCAGAAGAATCCCTGCAAATCCAGAGATGGCAGAGCACAGCAGTCCCGTTTTCCACACAGGACCAAGCAACAGCCAGAAGGTCCTGCCAGTCATACAGCAGCTCCATGCAGCATCACCCACTGATCCAAGATCTGCTGGGTTGACTCCAGACTGCCCTACAAACTCACCAGCCTTCTTCCTACCAGGATATAGACAGTTCAAGAAAAAATTTTGCAAGATGACCCACAGAGTACAGGGAGGCAAAGCCACAGATGACACCACCACTGAATGTCACACTGTTTGCTGGTCCATAACATGGCACACCAACAAAGACAGGCAGAGCCTCAGCTGGGACTGCATGAAACAAGATGGGACCAAGGCTTCAGCAAGCATATCTGAGGAGCTGCATGACCCATAAGCTCCCCAAGCTTCTCACCAGGGTGTTAACTCACCCATTCCAAATATTTATGAAGTAACTGTTGTACCACTCACTTGTTAAATTCTTTCAGTAGCAGAGAAGAATAACCATGAGGGTAAACCTGAGCCTGCTCTGCATGGCATCTCCCCGAAGTGTCATGAATTTCTGGAGCCAAAATAGTATTTGCGGCCTGCGTGCAAATTAACATGGTTACCAGCAGTGGTTTTGCACTACTTCTCACCTCATTGGACACTCACTCCACTTCTCTGGCCGTTTGCTTTTAGGGCGGAACAAATTAAACTCAATTCAGAAAAGGTCTCATCTTCACTGGGAGAAAGATATCTGATGTAAACACCCTGCTAGGGCAGAGCAACCCCTGGCTATTTAACTGAATCCCCTTAGGTCCGTGTTCATAGGACACTTGAGTGGATTCACCTGAACAATTCACCGGAACAATAAAAACCATTAGGCACCTCCACACTGACTAGTCTTACTAGTCTGTTAAATTCACTCAAGGAAAGAAATTAATCTAGAACAGAAATCTGAATCAAAACATTACTCAGAAATAGCTACTCTGCTGTAAATATACTGCCTTAATCCTATTTATCTTCCCTGTATGTATGTGTTCTAAGTACAAAGCAGTGACCCAGGAAGTTTAGTTTTAAATTCACACCCTACTATATTTCACAACAACTTCCCCATACAAAGAAAGCATTTATTTACATGGGTAAAGTATTGCAAAGTTGCTGAGGGTACAGATACACACCATGCTGACTTCTCCCTGCTAACTCCTTGCACAGGCATTGATCAGTGTGCCAAAACTACATGGCAGCTGGCTAGACAAACCCAACTCCATGCAGCTAAACCCCACCCCCAGATAGTGGGTTTCAGTCCAGTTTTGCCCTGCAAGCAAGGTTTGCCATGATCTGATGGCAATCCCACCCCTATGACATGGCTCCAATCACAACTGGGAGATTTCACTGGTATGAGCAGAAGCTCACCACTGTGGTTCCCAGCTGTGGCGGTGTCACGCTGTACTTCACCAGGGCACTGCCTGTTGTGTAAAGCTGTACCACTGGCCTCCCAAGAACGAGTAAAATTTGTCTAGGGATTTCCGCGATGCTCACCTGACCCCACGGCCCCAGCCCCTGGAGACACGGGAGACTGGGGACCCAGTGTGCCCAGAAAGGCATTCCAGCTGCAAGAGCCCCCGGGCACGTTGAAGTTCACTGTGTTAACACGCCTGTGCACACGTGTCAGAGCACACCCGCGCAGCATCTCCTGTTAGAGGAGAGCGTGCACTGGCCCACGCGAGTTCTGCCACATGGAGGAGAAAAGGAGGGATGAGCCACATGAGGAACGCGGGGATGGGGACAGGCACTCATCCCTACAGATATTACATTTTTTACCAGAGCTGGGCCGACCCCGGGGGCACCCGCACCGGGGCCTGCCGAGGTGCCGCCCAGCGGGGAGCCGCCCGATTGCCCTCCCACCGCCCTCCTGCCCGGCGATCCCCCGTGAGGAACAGCCCGGGGAGCCCGCCCGCCCTGCACCGCGGCCCGTCCGGGGGCGCTGCGGGCGCCGCCCCGCCTGCCCCGGCACCAGCGGGGAGCGGCCCCTGCGGGCAGGCAGTGGGGATACTGCCCCGGGCGGGACGGTGCCCCGGGCCCCGCTGGCTCGGTCGCTCACTCACCCGGCCGGCGGCGGTGGCGGCAGCAGCGCTTTTCCTCCGCAGCGTCAGCCCGCTCCGCAGCAGAGCCGGCAGCTCCCGCAGCTTCTGCCGCAGCTGCACCGGTGGCGGCTCCTGGGCTCCGCCGCCGGGGCTCCAGCTGCGGGCCGGCTCCGCGCCCTCACACGGCGACGGCATCTTCACGGAGCCCACAGCCATGCCGCATCCCTGCCGGGCTGCGGCGCGCAGATCCGCTCTGCCCGCCCGTCTTCCCCCTGCGTCGCCCCAGCTCCGCTCCCACCCACAGGCAGGAGGCAAGCAAGGAGACAGGGAGGGAGGTAGGCAGGGAGCAAGGAGGCAGGTAGGCAAGCAGCAGGACTGCGCACCGCTCACACACCTTCCCCTGGCCGAGGCGAGCGCGGCCCCCGCACGCCGCGGCCCCGCCGGGCGGGCAGGAAGAGCCCCGCCGCGGACCCTCCGCCTCTCCCGCCCCGCGGCTCCGGCGGTGATAAAGTGCAGGTAACGAGGAGGGTGGAGGAGGCGCGGGCGGGAAGAGGCAGAAAGTCCTGTTAACTCCTTTGCGCTCAGGGACCGACTCCCGGGCCGCGTCCCCACCTCTGCCGGTGGCCTGCGTCCCGCACTGGCCCCGCAGCCGCAGGGAGGACGCTGGGGAGAGGGGGCAGCCCTCGCAGAAGCGGCGGGTCCGGACTGATCGAGAAGGGCTCAGGCTCCTCCAAGGTCTGGGCGGTCTTTGCTCCCTCCTGAAGGTTGTCAAGGCCGGGCTGGAGGAAGCCCCAAGCAGCCTGGTGTGATCCCAGAGCTGAACCCACCTGGGCTGGCAGCCTCCCAAGTGTCCCCATTTGCTCCAGTCACACTGTGATTCCATGGGCTTATTTGTAGCTGTAAGGGGTGAAGATTCTTCCCTGCTCCCTTTCCAGTGGATTCTTGACTCAATTAGGTGTTTTGTTCTCCATGTCGGCATTGATACTGGAGAAACTGAGCAGTTCATCCCAGGTGAATGACTTGCTTCTAGTGGTTCAGATAATCCCTGGAAGGGAACCCTTGATGCCAGAAAACAATTCCTTTACTCTCTATATAAGGAAGAATGATACATTCAAGACACTACTCTAGAATTCAGTACCTTGAATTATAGCAGTTTTCTTTAATCTCTGGAGTCTGCCTTTTATACCTCAGTGGTACAGGTGTAGCTTCCTTCCAGACTATTCTCATCAGTTTAGGTCAAAGAACTGAATGTAAGGTGGGGCTCCCCTTATATATATATATCTTCTGCCTCAGAGCTACAAAAATGGCTGACCTGCTCTTTCAGGTTGAATTCACCAGGGCCTAAATGAATCAGTAAATGACATTGTTGTCAAGCCAATCTTGCAGACATATTATGGAAAACTGTCAACATGCCCCAGCCACAAGGTCCCGTTGGTTTCAGGGACCTGGTACTCTTCCAGCCCTGCAAGGAACCAGCTTAATCATTAAACTAACTTTACACAAAAAGAAAAAAGAAATATATTTTTTCTCACTGGCATGCTCCCTAAACCAGCTCCACAGGGATCACAGAGGTACCCATAGCGGAAATAAGATGGCAGATGTGCCCAGGGTACCAAGAGGCAGAATGGCCCCTTCTAGCATCAGCATGACATTGGGTTATATCTGTCACCTGAATGCAGCAGCAATAGCCTGGCCTAACATCAAACTGCTGCAAAAAGGTGACCCTGCCTGCAACCCATGGATGCATACTCCCTTCACATCCCTTGCACAAGATCTGGTAACCATCTGGCTCTAGTCAGCTGATCGATCTGGTAGAAAAATAACACCTCAGAAAATAATGAATTTTCCATTGGCCAAACAGCTGAATTGATCCACCTTGTGACCATAGAGCTGCAGGATCGAGGAAGACAGAAACCTGGAAGTGAGGGAAAGCAGAACTGCTCCTCTCAGCAACTGTCCATCATTAAATCAGCTTAACTACATTCTGTGTGCGTGACTCCATGAGCAGCGTAAATGAGGCAGACCCAGGGACTCATGAAAAAGATGCTGACACAAAAGATAGAAAAGGGACAGGAATGTAACAATCCTAACTTAGAGGAAAAGTGTGGTGCAGACCCCTCAACCCCAAAACGCCAGGGAGATCTGTGAGCCCCAATCAGAAACATCAACATCTGCCTTGTTGCAAGGGCAAGAGGGATTATGCCATAAAGATGCTCTAGTCAAGGCCACACTGCGTAATCAGGCATGAGGAACACAAAGAGCACTGGCTGTTATGTGCAATGCCTTGTGTCCTAAACATTTCTATTATTTCACTTGATTTGTGTTCTCCAGCTGCCCTGCAATGTGGTTTTGACGGCTGTGTTGCCTGGCAGCCACTTTGTCACAGCTCAGGATGTAATTATGAGGAGAGGTGGATCTGCACCCAAAAGAAAAATGGATACTGAGTGTACGGGCTTCACAAAAGGACCATGTCCTTTGCCTGAGCCTTTAGGTGCTGCTACAATACAAATGGCAGTAAGACAACTCAATAAAGTGTGACAGACTGGGCTATAGCCACAAATAATTTGATTATGTTAAGAAAGGGTAAAATTATACCAGTTCTCAGAATTCCTTATTTGTTTTTTAACTGAGCAAGGTAAATATAACTTGTGAGCAGTGTCAAAAGAGGAATAAATATGCTCTGCAGTGCATTTAAGCAGCTACCAGATAACATAATTTGGACAAACTCTTGTCAGGAAAATGGAGTAGATAGTAGTTAGGCCTCTATTTCTAATTTGGATCATTCCAGTTTTGGGGAAGATCATGATAGGAACTGTTTAAAATTAAATCTTTTACTGCTTTTTTTTGTTCAGTTGCAGAAGGTTTGGCCTGGTGAATAAGTCTGATAACCTGTTCTTTTTCATCACAGGAAGTGGGAACAGGCAGAGAGCAAAACTAGATCTGCTAAGCAAGTATTTGGCAAAAGAGTTTATTGTTTAAAATAACAATAATTTTAAAAAAAGCCAGCACGTTGCACCTAAAATGATGTGTTGAGAGCATCTTTCTTTCAGTGAATTGTCACTGTAGGTAGACCAGGGCTCTGTGGGAACAGGTCCCTTTTCTCAGCAGGTTTGGCCCCCAGCTGACTGTGGATTTCCTGCTCCTTGCAGGCAGCAGGAGTAAAGTGAGAGGAATATCAGGTTCACTGACCATGTGCAGGCACTGGGGAACTCCCATTTCTCTGATTAGACATTTATAATTTGGTCCTATATGAATCAAAACCAAGGAGATACTCTCTCCAGTGCTTCTAGCAAGAAATCTAGGTTTGAGTATACCTCCCAGAGTAGTGTCTGGACAAGGTTTTGTTCTCTCACTTCCAAGAGACTTCACATAAATATAGGAATGTCTGTGTTTAAATGCATACAGGATGGAGCCTGGAGACTTAAGCAACTCTGCTGAAACTTTACAGATGTGGGGCCTGGGAGTGTCTGCTTTTTTTGAAAGTGTTTGTTTTTCTTTCTCAGTGTAGCACAATAAAAAGAAATGCAGTAAAAACACTACAAGTTGTTTCATGCCCGTATGCATTTCATAGCAGTTTTTAAGTAGATCATTGCACAGAAAGAATATCTGGAATCAGACATTTCCTAACAAATAAACTCTCATTTTGGACTTAAACTATTAGGGGTTCTTGACTCTGACAGAGTAATTAATAGATGCCACTTTGGTTTTCCCTGCACGAAGCAAAGATAGGTAGTACAGGGACAGGACTGCAGTGTGCAATGGTGCCAGAGCCAGATGTGAGGAAGCCATCGACAAGCAGCGATCCCAAGTCAGCTGCTTGCCATAGTCCTTTTTGAGTATTTGCTCTCCCTGGCCTGGCAGGAGGCATTCAAAAGCAAGCAAGTTTTTTCCAAAGCAACAACACCTGCTGTGCAACCAGCCAAGGATCACTTCCCCTTCCCCAGGAGGTCCTGCCGGAGTGGGAATAGGGGGGCAATGTTTTTCTACCCTTTCAGAAACTGAGTTGATTTTCTTCTTCCCGTCTCTTCAGCAAGCAAGCAAGCAAGCAGATTCTTCTTCATAATACCTCTTCTCCCATGCAGGAGGAGGTGAGATGTGCACTGCCCACCTCCCTATACCACATCTGGATAATCGAAGGAGGTCCTTTTCTGTGGGACTCATCCTCTTCTCCCACGAGAATTGTATGCTACAAACTTTAATTTGCCAAATGTTACTCCAGACCCAATGCACATGAATCGCAGACCGCCTCTGATATGCTCTGGACCCTGCCAGCTCTCAGGCTCCTGACATGGGGTGGCCTGGCCTGGCAGGGCTTTGCACCATCCTGCCACGTCAGTGTCTCACAGGAGTTTCAGGACACATTTCACAGTGCCAAGAAGGGACACGTGTGCCTCTCATCACTTCACCAACAGCACAAGTGTGGCAGGTGACCATTCTGGCACCACAGCATGGGCTGGAGGTACAACGAAGTCTGGGCACCTCTCACCTTCTTTGGCAATTCTTTCTCAGTTAATTCAACTTCAAAACAAAACCAAGCTCTTCACCCTCAGAGCTGCTAGGGATCCACTTTTTGGCTGAATAACTTGCTTGAGGCTTTTGAGTTGTTATCTCCCTTCCACCTGAAAAAGAATGCAATTTCAGTTGCATTTTAGATGTTGAGTATCACCAACTTACTGTGCATATAAATAGCATAAATCGATTATCAGAGCCACATACATCAGTGGCACATATGTGAGTCATGCACTTTTTAAGTAATTGATTTAGTGTCTCATCTGTTTTTTTTTTTTTTTTTTAAAATATTTCCAGCTGGTTTAGTACTGTGTCTTCACATAGGCCAAATATTCAGTGACTTAAGCTCAGAAGCACTGCTTGCAGCATTTCCAAGATGGGAAAGGCCTGCAAAATGTAGCATATGCTCAACAACAGAAAGATACCAAAATGGGAACAGGGGATGAGGAAGCAGGAGATCAGTGCAGGGTGTGACTTGAAAGACAGCAGAACAGAATAACTGCAAATAAGAAGGAAGAGGTGAAAGATAAAGAAGATGGATGAGTAGGTGAAATATTTCAAGTAGTTTCATGATTTGTGTGACTCATAGCTGGAAAGGCTGAAGCTGCCTCTGTTAATTCAGCCCCCAGTTTTCTCTTAACAGCCTCTGAACCTCTTCATTTCAACATCTGACTCTTTTTCCAAATGCCACACTAAGCCACCTGCCCCTCTGCACCCAGCACATCTTCCAGGCTTCTGAACTTGAGGCATCTTCAGATGGCTGCTCAGCCCATGTCCTGCCTGTGACTCATCCAGGCAATTGGGACACAGTTACTACTATTGACTCTTCAGCATTCAAAGATGAGAGAGCTCAGGAGCATCCTGACCTGCTAGGTTTGTTGCTGCTGTTGTTTGAACCAGAATTATGGCACTGGTCAGAGGACAGGTGGAAGAAGGGTGTTTGTAATCCTAAATGGATCCCTTTTGGAATTTCCTTTAGTCATTTTGTCCTTTTTAAGAATCACTGGGCAAAACTAATCACAAAATTATCTAGATTGGAAAAGACCTTTAAGATCATTGAGTCCCATCATTAACCTAACACTAACAAGTTGTTGACTAAACCATATCCCTAAGCACTCACTATGTCTATATGTCTTTTAAATACCTCCAGGGATGGGGCCTCCACCACTGCCCTGGACAACCCGTTCCAATGCCTGATGTAAATACAGCTGAAAGCATTGTTTGGTACATAGCAAAAATTTTGCTTTAATACAAACCCATGGAAGATTGCATTCGCTGTGGTAATTGTGATTGCCAGAGCTAATGAACCTGACCCAACTCTTCAGTTTGATTTGTCTTTTTAACATATTTGGAAGCAGGGGACCTTATGACCCCTCAGGGAAATTAAAACTCTTAAAGCTCTGATGTCTGGCCTTTTCTGTCGGAACAGTGTTGTCATTGAGCTATTGCTCTTTCCCTTTTAGGCCAAAATTAAACTCCAAAGCCAATAAGATCCTCAATGGAGTTTGTTCAATATTTCTTTTTTTTTTTCTAACTAAACACGGAAATCTCAAAATGACAAATCAATATCTTTTGATTAAAAATTTAAAAAGAAACACATAAATGGACCTTGGAATCAGGAAGCTTTTCTGACAGCTGCAACCAAAATTCAAGTTCCTTTGCCCCAGGCATATAGGTATATGCATGATTTTTTTTTTAAATGTCAAACATGAGAAGCTTTACGTGCATTTACAGAAGAGATTGCACAGGAGATTTTAAAAGAGACAAATTGCAGTTAGGTGCTAAATTCTTACTGAAAGTAAATGGAAAATTGCCTGTGTGATTGACAGTTAATATGCATATTTATCTTTTCTTCCTTAGCTGTTAAATTCTGTATTTATGTTTAAAGTCATGTTTTCTGTTTTAATTCATATTTTATGTTTCCTCTCTATATGCATAAGTGTGAGGATGCTTTAGCCTGATGTGGTAGAAACTGAGTTCAAGAGACTGTGCTGCCTCTTTGTATGTCTGAGACCTCTCTGTGAATCTTCAAACACTTAAGCTCATCAAGCACATTTGACAGAAGTATTGAAATCCAAAAACTATTAAGTTCTTAAAAGTATTCTGAAAATAGTCATCCAGTTAAAAGCTGTGATTAATGCTTCACTGAGGTAAAAAGTGCAGCATTTCATATGAGACCTTAGGAAATCCAGATAAGGTCTCAACCTCAAGACACAAATCCATAAAAAATTGGGCTTCATTGATCCCCCTGCTCACAGAACCACTAGATAAGAGTGTGAGATATATATGTGTTTCTATAATGTATACATCCCTACAGTGTCCACTCAGCTTTCATATGAGCAAGTTACTATAATGTAACAATAATGACTGTCTAACATGATTATATTATAGTTTGCAACAGGAGATATTTGCATATACATGCACACATATATGCAAGGTCACCTTTTGTTTTAAGTGTCAGTGTCTCTCGCTGCCTCCATGTGAACAGACCTTAGCCCCACATAATCTCTTTGATGGAGGGAAAATGCAAAACCACATGCCAAATATTTTGAGTGTTCAGCATAAACCTGGATCCATGTTGACAAGCTTTTCCCAGGGACAGTTACACCAGTAAAATATTTTCATTCCAATTTCTTGAGAGATTGGAAAAATCAACAAAAGAATAGCATGGGATTCATTGCCAGAAATAATATTACCATTTTAAACATGAAACCATCTCACAACATCTTGTAAGTAATGTAATGTTTTAAAACATGTTCTTTAATTTGGTTTGTTTGTGTTGTGTTTTGGTTTTAGTTTTGTTTTAAATGTGCCTGATTTTTCCTGCTGAATGAGAACACCACAGCTGTTGAACAGAAGCAGCGAGGCAGATGAAGAGAAAATCGCATCTGATCAGGGGTTCAGAAGAGGGTCTCCACTGTACAAGCAATGGTGTAGGTTTGCTCAGTGGCTAGATATGTTTCTCTGTTTTTGTTAAGGGTAACATTTCCCCCTGGTAGAGGTAGTCAAGTACAGCCAGACTAACACCAGCAGAAGTGATAAGGCTGTGGACAAATCCAGGTGGCTTTGTCCTTTCCATTTGGGTGGTGGTAGAGCAGGGAGGGCTCACTTCAGCAAATCAGCTGGCATGAGCAAAAGGCCAGGGAGAGATACTGTCCTGCCAGTGCAGGAAGGCCAAATGTTCTTGCAGAGAGCATGTGCCTGTGGCTTTTAAATGGACCCACACAAGAGCATTTTCATAACTCTTGTGTCCAGAATTATGGTTTGACGAGCCCTCAAGTCTTACTCCAACAGCCCTCCTGGGATTCCTAATTGTTCAGTTGTCCTGTGGGACTACTGTTCAAAAGGGCTGTGGGAAAACATGATCAAAGCAATCTTGTCATTATTTTTCTAATGACTTATTCAAGGAAGTAGTAGGCAGCAGAGGCAGGGGCAGGAAAGGATGGGTGGCAGATCAAAACAGCTCTCCCTGTGCTGAGATATCCAGCACACCTGGAGAAAAGAAGAAATTGTCTGTGTCCAGTCTGTCCCAGTCTCTTCCCCCTTCAGCCTCCTCTAACCCCTTACAGCCACCCCTGGAGACTTCTGAAAGACAACAGAAATCAGGGAGTTAAAGAATTTGGAGAACAGACCAATTTGCCCTAGGATGTGAACTAGTGGGTCCAGTTAAGAGCATCCTTTGAAGATTATGGATGTTGGCTTGTAAAGGGGTGGATTTCAGTGAGAACCTCAGCTGCAAAGACTGAGAATGTTTATGATTTTTGATCTTGCTAGATGCTCTCTTCTACACGAGAGCAGTGCTAACTCAGGGTTGTGCATGCATTTAGCTGTCTGAATGTGTTAGGGTATCTTGGAGCACCCAGAACTGTAAAACCAGACAGCTATGGTCCAGTCCTCTGACAAGCCACATTGGCAGCCATGTAAAACCTGCCAGAGGAGAGTCACAGTAAATGCACACCATTTTTCTGGACGTATGCATGAGAAAGACATAAGATGAATTTTCCATGCCCATGAGAAAAAATTATTCCCTCTCACTGAAGCCCTGGAAGAAGGCCTTTTTTGTACTTTGCCTGCAAGACATTTACAGTGTTTTCTGAGACTTGGATACACTGTCATTGTAAACAATGTTATATTTGTAACTATGCTGAAATAAAATTATAAAGTCATATAAGGGTTAAGCTATTTCTAACAAAGTACCAAACCAAATTAATCTAATTAACAAGCTGATATTGAACATATTAACTTGTGGACAAGCAATTCCTAAACTATCTAATGATGTATTAAGCTAACAGCCCAAACAGCAGCATGTATCAAAGGAAATTTGAGACATTCTGCTAGCTAGAGGCCTTGGCTAAATGAATACATTTGTAGCTGAGACTAATTTTTTGAATTAGAGCTTCAATAATACTCTTATGGCAGCCTGCCTAGACTGTTGTTGTTAGACAACAGCAATTCTTCCCTCTTCTTCAGTATTTTTATTCATTTGCAACACAGTTTGTGAGGAATATAACTTGAAAGCCAGCCAAGTATCCCACATCGCAATTAACAGTCAAACCTTTAAGATAATAGACAGATATTATTACCCCAACCCTATATGTGATTGCCTCAACACAGTCAGATGTTTACAGTTAGATGCTTATTTCTAAACATTGTCATCAGCAACAATTCTAAAAACACCCTAACAGACATTAAAGAAGGAAACAGAAAAAATATTTACTTATATATTTGAGTTTCTGCTTTCCAATTCTTGTCAAACTGTATTTGCCTCAGGGAGACTGATTTGCTGTTTAATTAAGAGCTAGGTAGCTTTCTGGTAATAATAAACTAATAAACTACTAAGCTACTCTTACTGGCTTGCAGGGACTCAATTTCTAGTATTGTTTGTTTCTTCTGACTTGTTAGAAAAGGAGAGAGTAAATACCTGTTGTGAATCTTTCAAAGGTTCAAGTGTCTCACTTTCCACAGTTTTTCAACAAGCTAATAAAAGGCACTTGGGAAAAAAAGGAATATAAGTGGCTGCAGAGGGCTGATAAAAATAAGATGAAATATAAAGAGTCTCTCCAAGCTTGTATTAGGGCCGTATTATAAACAAAGAACGTCTTCCTATCAGCCTTTGCTGAAGCTGCCAGGCAGTAAGTACTGATTACTGATTAAGTAATTCATTAAGATTTCTATTTTGGCAAGCAAGAATGCTGTCTGAATGGGAAGTTATTGAAACTAAATGGGTCATGTAAAATCAGACAGTTTGTCCTGTGAGCTCCGCTGACAAAGCTGAGCCAACTTAGAAAACGTCTGAAAACTTATTCTTCTGTTCAAGAACTTCAAAGCACATCAGATCTCATTAAAGACCAAATAAATGCATTTTTAAATGGAGAAAAATGGAATGGAACCAGTTCATCATATTGATTATTCACCTTGAGTTTTGTTTTTCTACAGTGTATCTACATGTGGACCAGTAAACTAGTGCCCCTTTCCTGTCAATGGAGAGAAACAAGAGTTTGTAGGTTTGGATTCAATACTACATTTTGGATAAAGTATGTCTTACAAATGACATTTCATCTCCACTGACTATAAAGTGAATTAAGGCAGCTCAAATGTAGGCAGCTGCACTGCAGACACCTACACTTTGCACCGGGTTTTCATTCACACTTCTATAGAATGGGCATAAAATATGACTAAGCCAGGAGAGAACATTTACATTACCCTTCACAGTGCAGACTGATCACATACAGTATAAGAAATTTTAAATCTGGAATTTATGGGCCTGCTCCACAGTCATTCAGTTCTTACCAAAAGCTGGACAGTTTTTTAAGAGCAGAACCTGCCTGTATTGCTGGTTTGTTTATATTTTTTGTTTTTGCAAAGTCCAAAATCCACTGCCACTAATTCCCTGTCACTGAGTGCTTCATAATACAAATCCATATGCAAATAAGTTTATTACATCTAACAAGAGTTTTATTGATTGTACCGTACCTGTGATTGGCAGTTTATCAACATATCACTTGTTGGGTTGTTTGTGCCAAAAAAACCCCACCCTACAAGTGTTTGAATAACTTCAGCCAAAGTTAACAAACCTCTCAGGTAAACATGTACCATACACACCCAACATGTTCGTTGTCTTGGATATCAACTATATGCCTTAATTAAATAAACAAGGTTTATCTTTTGTTACATCACAAGAAAATGATATATATTTGCCTATAAAACTATTTGGTAGGATCCGCAAGACAGACTCCATGACTGAAACCTTTGTCCTACCTAAGTTATAGGGGAAAACACTACCTTTAATGTAAGCCATATACAAAGAGGCCATTTGTTGTTCAACCTGTTCTCTGGAGGCTGTGTTGCTACGGATGAATAAACAGTGCTTGCTCTGAGGACACCCTTCAAACTCACTTTGTATTCCAGCTGGTAGGCACAATGGAGGAGAGGAGCAGTAAAGGAAGGGGGAGTAAAATCACACATTTGCATGTTGCCACAGACTCCAGTGTGTATAAAAGAAGTCGCTGATATTTTGAAGGTAGTGAAATAATTAAGATAGTTCATCCAGTTTCAACAACATTGTGGTGAGATTGCTGGAGTAAACCCACCAAATTCTTTCCTCTTTCTTCTTTAAGACAGAGATAATCTCTGCCCAAGTCAGATGCTGCTCACCAGCCCAGCTATCAAAATTATGGACATCACCACTATCAATTCATTAGGACACCAGCCTCTGACTTGGCCACGAAGACTTCAACAGCCACCAAGGTTTGCTAAAATACAAATGCTTTCTTCCCTGGTCAAAAACATGAGCAACACCACTGACAATCAGCGCACTGACACCATATGGCTCTGTCTTCCTACCATCTCCATACACCTTCCCAGCTTTCTGGCACTGCATGTGTTCCCCTGTCAGAGGCATGAAACATGAGTGTCAAGTGGCAGAAAACAAAAGCTGAGGCTGTCCCACACTCCCACAAAATCTTCCTGTCCATCTGTCAAGGTTTAGGTTCAATCCACCAGACCTGCAACAGACGCTCTCTGTTAGTCCCTCTTTCCCCTCCTGAAATAGAGGAAGAGAAAGAGGATAAGGGAGAGAGACTTATGATCCCCTCCCCTCCCAAAAGGGAGAGGAAGGGAATGAGAGAGAGGCTTCCAAATTAGAAAAGAAAACTAAAACAGCTTTAATGAGATAATAATAATAAAANGTCCCTCTTTCCCCTCCTGAAATAGAGGAAGAGAAAGAGGATAAGGGAGAGAGACTTATGATCCCCTCCCCTCCCAAAAGGGAGAGGAAGGGAATGAGAGAGAGGCTTCCAAATTAGAAAAGAAAACTAAAACAGCTTTAATGAGATAATAATAATAAAATGGAATATATACAAATATATACAAACCCAGTATGGAACCCAACCTCCCTCTGATGGCAATTACGTCACCATCACCACTGTAGAGCAGGCACTGGCAAAGTCCCAGACTGGGCTCAGCAGCTGATGGGAACCAGGTTCAGGAGCTGGGTTCAGGAACACACGAATCGGGATCAAAGGCAAGTCTGAGAAGCAGAGGGCCCGCTGAAGAAAAAAGGCACAAGCGTCCCAAAGGGAAGAGGGTAGAGACCCTCATGATCTCTCAGCTTTATACTGAATGTGACATACATGGGATGGAATACCTCAGTCAGTTTAGGGTCACCTGTCCTGGCTGCTCCTCCCTGCGCGTGTAGCCTTTCACTTTCTGCATCCCCTGATGTGGTACCCAAGATCTATCAGTGACCTTGGTCTGCACACCAATCCTTGGTAGTAACTCTAAACATCAAATGTTATCACTGCTAGAAGTAGACACTGCCTGTGAAAACATGCTGTAGCTTCAGAAAGTGCAGTTAGTTAGCAGGGACTCAGATGAAAAGCAAAATCACTGAACAGAATTGGTTTGGTTCTAACTCAAACCAGGACATTACCTCCTTCCACTGATCTCAAACCAGGCCTTCCTGTGTTTCACAGATGATTTAAACAGTTCTGAACAGATAGATCTTGTGATCAAACAAGCACCAGAAGTGCAAGGGTACCACCACACTCATAAAGGACACCACCATACCCATGGTGGACACCACCATGGATTCATCAAGGCTCCTGGCGCCCATTACCTTCTAACAGCACAAAGGTTTACATGCTGAAGAGAGGGCATGAACCAAGAACTTTGAATACAACAGTTGCTTTTCCTCCATCATGGGAAGCAGGTGCCACTTGTCAAAAATAGCTGACATGGAACTCACAGGAGAAGGCTCTCATCTTCAAAGACACAGTTTGGCATGTGGAGTGTCCCAGGTACTTGGGTAATAGCCTGGAACTGATTATGGTCGACCCTTCTCCACTCTGTTCCTAAGGAAGCTCGCAAATTAAATAACCAGAGGTGAAGTGTAGCCTTGTATAACTGAAACTCAACGTCTATATTCAGGTCCAGGACTTGGATGTGAAACCATTTTAGTATATGCAATATCTCCTCTAGTCAGTGCCTGAACAGTAAACATACTTTCTCACACTCCTGGAATGCCTAAAGCATTTGATGCTGTCTCAGAGACTCAATTCCTTTTCCTTAGAAAAAAGGCAAGGTCCAGGGTAACAATCTGAAATAATTTGAGCTCATTCTGCAGCAGGGCACTCAAAAAGCAAAGACAGAAAACTGCAGCTTGATCACAAACTTACACACAGCTCTTCTTCAACCTCTACAAACAATCAGTAGATACAGCATTTGGAAAACCAGGACTTGAGTTGCAAGTTGCCATCTGGAAAGTCACTTGTATCACCTTTCTGAAATTAAGACCCTGCATAGGTCTTACATTTAACAGTTGTTCCTGGCTGGATAGGAAACTTGTCCCTGATAGATTATAATCTGGTTTAAATCTGTAAGGCTTTGATCATCCATCATCTGACTATAGCATTCAGTATATGTTGGCACGAAATTGCAATTACTGTAAAATACTGCCAGGTATCTTCTCAGAAACACAGGCTGCCACATGCAGACCAAACTTCACTCCCACAAGAAGCCATCCTGTTGTACACAGTTCTTCCTTCTTCCCTTAGGAGGAAGACACAGGAAAGCTCACCATGGACCTGACTCATTTGCTCAGCACATTGCCAGAACACGCAACAGAGCTGCGGCATAAGAACCCCACACAACTGGAAGGGAACATAGATATTTCCGAACATCCATGCTCAGCTGAAAGACTGCAAGTCATGACAAATCACAATTACTTTTGAAATTGATTCCAATGCTTAATTATTCTCATAGTTAAAACTTTGCTTCTTAGAAAGATATTTATAACAAGCATTTTAGTCATCTAATTTAAAATGTGATTCAGAACATGTAAGCCTGAGAGCTCAACTTCCCTGCATGTCCAAAGGGAAAAACATGGATATGAGCATATGGCTCAGAGCATCTAAATAAATGCATAGAATCAGACAGTATAAATATCTATCTTTGCCTTCTTTAGTTTAAGACAACCTAAAGCCATGTTTCAGTTCAGGTTTGTCACCTTCATGTAATTACTTCTGATACAGCAAAGAAACATTGAAGCAGAGCAAATCTGTTTATGGACATGGTGAGAATCATACTACTGCAACATGCAATCAGCAGCACAGCTGGAACTTCAGCCCACACTTCTGCACCTTGCTGGCTTGGGATAGACTTAAGTATGTACTTATGCCCTGCTCAATGGGGCCTGTAGAAACAGATTTCAGCTGTTATAACAACACACATTCATGCAAGGGATTACAGCTTCTCCAATTTCCTGAGCATTGCTCGTTTCCTGGAACATTTGGAAGCATCTCAACCACCTTTCCCACTTCTCTGCAAACCTGTCCTCCAGGGCAAGGGGTTCAAGTGACTTCGTTTCATTGGCTTTTACCAGAGTTTCTCTTTTATTTCTGAAAAGGTGTAAACAAATAACTAGCAGTGCTGGATAAAAACAAATAAGCTCCTATCTATGCTTTATTTCTTGTCTACTGTCCCACGGCAAAACTTAGTATTACAAAAGATTTGCCTCATGTTCACCATCTACTCATTTTAGTGGCTACTCCTTCAGTCATAAAACTCAGTCTGTGCTCTCCTTAGTAGACATTTTCCAGCATATCCAATGCTGTACAACTTTGGAGCAATTCTACAGGCTGATCTCCAGAACGCAATGCTGCTCTCTTCTCATAGCAGTGCAACACTGGCTCTTGTGCCGGTGTAGGCAGGGGGCCAGGAGGTGTTCAAAAGCTGCTGAGACTCCCACATTGCTGGCAATGGCTGTGTCCTTTCGTCCCCCACCCTCATCATTCTCCTGTTTTATCCCAGCATGAGGCTCAGGAGAAAAAACAACAGACTGGACGGAATTATCTCAGGAGCAGAGCAGGCCCTCAAGGTCATCATAACCAGACTACTTGTTTTTCCTCTATATCAACAACACCACGACTGTTTCAGTTTCACATCTCACTGGCAAAATCAGGAGCAGAACAATGTGGGGCTGGCTTGGCTTTCTGAATGATTGAGCATGTGTTCTTTCTCTGGTCCCAGGTGGTGTAAAGCATAATCACTGTCTTTTGTTGATGGTGTTTTGCTTTCAGAAAGATTGAATTCTACTTCCTGGCTTTCAAAAACCGAGATCATAGTGTTCTGCCTTTGTCTACTCTAATGAATATAGGAACGATAGTAAAATGTCAGCGTGGGAGTCAGGGCAGGGTGACTACTGCAGTTTTTACACTCAGCCATGCAGAAGGCTTTGGTAGATGTAGGAAATAGTTTTCGAACCCTTTCACATACACTCTCCTGCTGCAGATTCTTTACAGGTGGTTGTTTCCTTCACCTGAACATCCCCAATATCACAGAATCACAGAATTATTGAGGCTGGAATAGACCTCCAATGTCATCAAGTCCAGCCTGTGACCTAACACCACAACATCAGCTAGACCATGCCACTAAGTGCCACATCCAATCTTTTCTTAAACACCTCCAGGGATGACGACTCCACCACCTCCCTGGGCAGTCCATTCGAGTGTCTAATCGCCCTTTCTATGAGGAAGTGCTTCATAATATCCAACCTAAACCTCCCCTGGTGCAGCTTCAGGCCATTCCCTCTCGTCCTGTCACTAGCTACCTGGGAGAACAGCCCGACCCCCACCTGACTACAACTTCCTTTCAGGTAGTTGTAGAGAGTGATAAGTTCCACCCTGAGTCTCCTCTTTTCCAGGCTGAACAACCCCAGCTCCCTCAGCCTCTTCTCATAAGACTTTCCCTCCAGTCCCTTCACCAGTCTCGTCGCTCTCCTCTGGACTCCCTCCAGCACCTCGATATCTTTCTTGGAGTGAGGGGCACACAGTACTCGAGGTGAGGCCTCACCAGTGCCAAGTACAGGGGGAGAATTACATCCCTAGTCCTGCTGGCCACAGAACTAGGGAATGTGACTTTCTTTATGCATCTTTTAAACAGCCCAGCCAGAAACTGCTTCATATTCAAGAGAATCTCAATAGGCAGAAGAGTTAAAATCTAACTCCCTCCATCACTGACAGGCATTTAGAAAAGCATGTCATACTACAATGTCACCTTACTTTTGCTCTTGAGGCTGAAGTTTCTGAGAAAAATGTGCAATGAACACACTGATAATGCACAGATGTACTCACACAACATATATACCTTGAAAGTCTTTTCAATTATATTTACTCAGTATTTTTTGGTATATCCCTTTACATAAACTTCTTATGTGCATCTCTATACATGTTTGCAATGGTATTGAGAAAGTATCTTTTGCAGTGGTATCTTTAAATCATTGAGCAGTCTACCCATTACTACCTCTATAAACTGCCTACAGAATATATAAACCTGGATTATGTCATCGACATCAATTAATCTCCATTATAAGCATTTTTTTAAAAGGCTTTCCAGTGCAAAGTTTTGTATAAATAATGGTATGCATAGAGGCACTAAGCTAAAAACAACTGAGTCCCTGTGGCACATCCAATCCATCAGCTCTATCACAATAATTGACTGTATGCATGTTCTTAGTATGCCCCAGTTGCAAAGTCAAATGTGTTAGTCTAAACCTCCATGAAGGTGCCCTCACCGTCAAAGAGTCAATAGGATGCAATGTGGCTATTAGAACTTACAGTCCACATCAGGTCTTAGGACAGGCTTAACTGTGACCTTGGTGTAGCTTGGAAGCTTTCACTGTTACATGCCAGGCAGTAAGGAGCCAGAAGACCTGTTCATTATTATCAGATTATGGTACAGAAAAAAGCAGGGCTTGAGTACTATTCCCAGTGCTGCTTTGAGCAATGAGACACGAGATATATCCACCACTTCTTGCTCGTCAACAGAGTAAAATCTCATCATGTCATAAATTGTGAATCTTGGAAGCATGTGGTCTACCTCAGCTTGCAGCAGTTTCAGAAAGTTATAAAGATACCTGAAACAGAAAAATGAGATTTCAAAAGCTCCTGTGAAACCCTTCTTTTTAAATTTTGGCTTCACAGTAGGAAATTGTTTCATTTTGAATACACAACCTGTTTATCAAATAGATACACCACAATTTTCTGTTACAATAATGCTGCTACTGTTTGTAGCAACCTTTAATACAATCCAAAACAATGCTTACTTACTCATTTAGTGAAGCAGCTTATTTGATGCTATTGAAAAATCTACATAATATTGATAAAACAAGCAATATCAGGTGATTCTTTTCAACATGATTAAAAGTTTTAGCAAAATAGAAAGGCTTCAGTGAAAATTTTTTATTTGAAAAAAAGGATGTAATGCTGTAGGGGAAACATCTTCCTTAGTCAAACAGTGACACTATATAGAATGAGTAGTAAGAGTGCTTATAGTGTCTGCTAGCTACAAATTTATTTGTGCTGATATAGGTCTTATCCCTGTACAAATCCATGCTTTGCAGGGCTTGGCTTCAGCCCCTTCACTTTAGGCCTTAGTCTTTCCCACACTCCGCTTCCTCAAAGATTTTTGGAAACCCAAAGGAGATTTAAACAGGAAAAATAAACTCCTATTAATCTTTGAGGAACACAACTACTTTTAAAAAGAGCCTCAAAATGGAAAGCAGGCTGAATAAACAGAATTTTATTTTATCTAGAGAGCTGTTTAAATTCTGTAAGTTCTGAATATTCTGCTTCAAGTCACCTCCATCACAGGAGAGAGAAGAAACAGCAGAATTTATGCATAGTTCAGAAATAACTAATACAAGATGGATGAGAAGCTGGACCATTGGGTTCAATAGAAAATGTTTAACAGTCAGTATAACTAGTATCTGGAATGGTAATACCAATGCTGTCACTGTTAAACATCTTTATCAGCAACCTGGATGGTGGGATGGAGTACACCATCAGCAAGCGCACAGATCAAAAAAATATAGTCAGAATGTGGAAGGAAACAGTTTTTCTCCTTGATGTTTGTGAAGGCACTGTGCCCAGTTTTACATCCCCCAAAACAGAAGCGAGATCAAAAAACTGGAGTGAGCTCAGTGGGAGGCCACCATGACAGGTTGAGGCTGGAGCACTCGCACAGTGAGGCAAGGCTGAGGGAGCTGGGCATGTTCAGCCTGAAAGAGAGGTGGCTTCAGGGAGGACCTAACAGCAGCCTGCCAGGGCCTTTGGGATATTACAGAGAAGATGGGGACAGACTCTTTCCAGAGGTGGTGAAGGGACAAGAGGTAACAGACACAAGTTTAATCAAGGGAAATTGACTGGATGTAAGGCAAAAAGTTTCACTGTGAAGATGATTAAGCAATGGAAGACATTGTCCAGAAAAGATGTCTGGTCTCCATAGAGATACTCAAAATTAACTAGACAAGACTCTGAACAACCTAATGTAACTTTGAACCTGGCCCTGTTCTAAACAGGGACTAGGACCAGATGACCTCCAGAAGTATGTTTCAACTTAATTTTTTTTTGTGATTCTGTGATTCTTTTAATCTATAAAACTATTTTCTACTTTAAAATGCTTGATGTGAATTTGTAAGGAAAGGAAAGTGAATGCCTTAAAAATATAACCTTTTAATTAATATAATCAGGTATAACAAAATTATTTACAATTTAATGTAGAAGCACTACACAAGTTTTAATCATGCAAATGACAACCATTGCTTCCTTTCTCTACAGGTTCCTAAGCTGCACTCATCAACATAATATCTGATCAACTTCTCGTAGTGCTCTGAGCAACATGACTAACATCTGGCACGTAGTTTGTTTCGTGGTTACTGTCATTCTCTTCTATCTGTTTAGATCTTGACTCCTTTTGTTAGGGACATTCACATAAACAGGATGTTTCTCTTTCTGCTTGTGCTGATATCATATTGATGCGAGTTCTCCTGCAATAGCCATTTTAAGCAAGGTAACATTAAAGGCTGTGATTACCAGCAAACAAACTCAAACCTGCATTCAAAATGACAAAATGAAATGGAATCTTGTCCAGATCCTGCTAGAAAAACTGCTCTCTGTCTCCACTTTATCTGATAGCAGCAAATGTAATTTGCACAGCTGTTCTTTGGGGACTTACAAAAAGGCTTCAGGCTCTGGGAAGACCTAACCTTTGTTTCTTTCTGGGCTGATTCTATCTCATTTTTATAAGGTCATAAATCAAGGGGAGAGAAAGAAAATATATTTGGGCTTTTGAATGCAAAATGTGTAAGAAAAAAAGCTGTCATTCAAAGCAAAGTCCTCCCCCCACCCCTTTTTCTTCCCAAGTGCAAGCTCCCTGCTGTACAAATCAAAAGTATGCACCGAGACAGTGCCTGAATCTTTTATGAAATGAGCCCTTCACTTGCACTTCAATGAAGCTTGCTGTGCATTAAAATTTCTTTTAATGGCAGAAGGAAATAATTCTGCAGTCCAGGCAGAGTGCTCCCTGCTGCACCTGGTATGTCGGCTGGATATGGGGCAGAGGAACTACAAAAGGGCAAGATAATTATATTGGTGCCTTCCTGCTGTCTCCTCACAGACCACAAGAACTGAAGGTCCCTGCAGCCCTGTAAGGGTAGAAAACATGTATCTCTTGAGATACAGAAGGCCCCTATACATAGTCCCTGCATAGTTCTTATGCCCTCTTTATGTCGCCTGACCTGCATCATCATCCGTCCTGCAGCATGTATGTGGTAGCATGGGGATAGTTAAGCAATCCAAACTTCAAGCCAAGGTGGGAAGTAAGCCAGGAAGGGTGGCCAAGGACAACAATGCTGGGTTTCCCAGGGTCACAGCTGTATACCAGCACTCTTCCACAGGCAGCACATGAAAATTCCCCAGGGAAGGTACAACTGCCTTCCTCAGATGAATGTCTCCTAGTGTTCCCTGAGCCTGTACTCATCTCATGGCTCAAGGACACATGGGGATTTTGACATGAGAGTGTTCATGGACATGCACCAATTTGCCCAGCCACAGAGAAACAGATTCTCTGATGTCAGGCATCCTTCTTTCTCACTCAGCTCTCTTGCTTCTCTCCAGCCACTTTGCTGCCTGCACAAGTTCCCCCTGCTAACTATGAGGCAGAGGACATACAAGTACTACCTTGTTTCCCCAGATCCTCCTACTTGCACAATATCCTCCATACCATAGGAGGCATCTCTGCAGTTCCTTACCCTTGTGCAGACATCTGAGGGTTGAAAGAATTGCTTCATTCTTTTCCTAAGTTGTTGACATTCAAATAGCCCAGGCAAGATTAACTCAGATCAATGCAGCTCGCAAGGGTGCATGCTCAAGACGTATTAACACCAGTCTTCAAAGCAAACCCCTCAAGCCCAAAAACAACAAAAAAGGAGGCTTCAAAGAATACGTCTACCCCGTCCACAACATAACATCCCATGCTTGCTGCAAACGATAGTAACAGAAAAATCTGCCCTAACAAGATTCAAGGAAGACATTCAACTAAACTCAGCTGGATTCCCTAGGAAGAACAGAATCCTCTAGCATGGAAGAGAGGTTTTTTTCCTAAATGGTAGGTATGATTAATAATACAAAAGCTGCGGTACCATTGTACAAATATTTGTTTTTATCTCTCTGCAGGCAAGCCCAGCTCTGTTCAGTCAGATCTTGCTTTACTATACACTTCCAGTGTGGAATCCTTCCCTACATGGTTTTGAGCTTTACAAATACCCATACTACCTCTAATGCATCCTTCACTGTATTATTTAAGTATAAACTCCAATTATAGACTGATGGGTAGAGCAGGGAAAAGCCCTCATTTCCTTATCCTTTAACATAGCATATTTTAGTGTCTCAGTTGTTGCTTTGTTTTTACCTGGCATCAGGTAGGAGATATAAATTGTGCTTAGAATAATTTTCCATCGTTGCTTCTTGAAGCTACTAGTGAGTTTATTGAAACTGAAAAGGCAATACCCCATATTCTTTTACGTATGCTGTTTTTCTCTTCCATGTCCTTTTGTCTGAACCAGAAGTCATTGAATCCAATCAGTTTTTTAAATACAAGTTTAAGGGAAAAAATGCATTAGAGGGATTCCTTTTTTGTTTTTTTTTTTTAGAACTAGATGTACAGCTACGATAAAAATATCTCCAACATCATATTGCAGTATGCTTCATTTCTGCCTGTGCTGTCTTCATGCATTCTGTATCCTATTTTATTTCAGCTTGGTTTTCTGCATTCAGAAGCAATCAGTAACATGTATCAGTACTAGTTGTTCTTGTGAAGGCTTGTACTGGAGTACAGAGCTAAGATCAAAGTTCATGCTTTCTAGGTGCTACTGAAATTAAGTATTTGTTTTGCTACTGATAATTGTAGGAGTCATTTGTAATGAAAGAAAATGTTTTTCTCTCTTTCTCGGTCTGTGTTTATTCAGAATATTACAGTAAGATACAAGAAAAGCTGTTAGAAATGGCACCGAATACCTTGAATCACAATTTATTTTAATCTTGTCTACATAGCTTCTGCCCAGTCGCTGAAATCTCATTTCCTCCTCTGAAAATTAAAAACAATTAACTACTACATATTGGGAAGCTACCTGCCACAGCTACTTCCCGCAGTCATCCTCCATTCTCATCTTCTCATGCTAATTTATCCAAAACTCCAACTGCACAGCTGAGTAATGACTACCATACATATAGGTAGACAGACGGGTGGCCCTCCCCATCTATCTTTTGATTTTCCATATCTAACAGATTAAAAGCTCACTATCTGGAATGTCCTTTCCTATAATCTTGTTCAGTAAAACATCTTTCATTCTGTTCCAACTTCAAAACACACACAAAAAAGGTATCTTTTAATCTACAGTGACTGGCAGATGGCCATTACCTAGTATTTTACCTTCCTTGGGCGTAGTTTGTCAATGCTGCATCTATGCCATTCTCTCTTTGACATTAGCAGACTTGAGTTTGCACAGTGGGGGTTTTTTCCCCCAGAAATCACATTACATTGTCTCTGCAATCACTGTCTATTCTCATTTTCACATAATTGCCACTTTAAGTAAAGTATTTGGAAAGTTCCTCCCAAGACCTTTACACTGAGTATTTTTCAAAAATTAAATGCTAAAAGAACAATTTCTCTCCCCTCTCTCCCTTCTGTCACTAGAAGAATGTTAATCAGCAGGGTCTTTTTCCTCATTTTTTCCAATCTTCTCTCTCCAAATCTGTATGTGGTAGATACCATACTGATGTGGGCAGCATAAGAACCAGAAAAGAATAAAGAAATATTAGATCAGCACATTGCCTGTCTTAGTGAAGGTACACACAAGAAGTTCTGGTGGGGAAAGCATGTGAAAGAAGCAGCGAAGAAATTGAAGAGAGTTTTTATGGTTTAGTTTGGATCCAGCATTGCAACTATCTGCTGCTGAGGCTATGCTCTCTGGACCTGACTGCACAGTTCCACATGGCACAGAATCACATTAGAAGGTGACAACAGCAGAACTGAATAAACTTAACCGTGGGAGAAGGTTCACGTGTTCAAATTTATTGTTTCATTTCACGTAGGCAACTGAATATTGCAGCACTGGCATTCACAGACTTTTGCTGATGCTCTAACTGGGTGCTTGGCTATAATTATAGGCAGGCATGAAAATGAAATCCTGATTGCAGGGGTGCTTGGAGAGCAACTGTTCCAGCAGCAATCACTAGCAAGTGGCAGCCACCACTAGTACCACCACACCTTTCCAAAGCAGCTGGAGCCAAGAAGCCAGTAGGATACCTTGTGTAGTGGGTCTGTC
>VYZX01000895.1:0-43997 GCA_013401335.1 Brachypteracias leptosomus
TTTTTTTTTCTGGAATGACACCTTATTAGTTCTTATTTTATATAAGTAATTCTTTTCTGTAGTCACACCCTGTTAATACTATATTTGTTTTTCTACTGTGCTTATTTTTAACAGGATTCCTTGGCAGCAGAGATAGAAGGGTCAATGAGGAAAGAACTCCATTTGGATGAACCTGACTCTCCTGACTTCGCGTACGGATGGAAAGAATTGGTTCCTAATTCATTGATTGTATCTGAAATTATTTATGATTTGATGACAAATTAAGACAGGAAATAATTTGAGCTGGGAATCTAGAAAGAAATATTTCTGGCAGAGTGTGAATGATAGAGAGAAAGGAAATAAATTGTCTGGTTGTTGGGGTGGTTATTCTGCTAAAGCCACCAGTATAGGTAGGTTTTGCCTTGTCTCATGAACTTATTATCCTCGTTCTTGAGTGCTGAGAATGAGGAAAAGTTTGGATTTTTGTATGTTGCCATGCTATGTTTCTTTAGTTAATGATTAGAGGATGATTTAATTTCTTGGGTTGTCTCTTCAGGTTTTATAACAGAATTTACCAGGTAGTGATTGATCTAATCCAGTTTTTCCATGGAGAACATCAGTGCACAGAGGGATTCAGAGCAGTTGGGTACTCACAGTGTGATGCTCATTACCCGTGCTAAAGTTCTCTTGAATTAAGAGAATGATTTGCAATGTGTTAAGTACTTGTGACAGTCCAAAGGCCATAGATAGGTGCAGCTTTGGCCTTACTTATGGCAGCTCCACATGTACTCCAAGAGGTTTATCTCACCTCTTTGTACAGAGCATGGACTGGCTAATTTGAAAATAAGTTAATCCTATTTAGAGGATCTGTTAGAGAAACAGAACTTACAAAGGAAGAACAGTCAGGGTTCAGTAGCTACTTCCCAGAAATGTAAGTATATTTACAAAAAGCTTGACACGTACTTAAACCTGCTCTGAGCATGAGACAAAAATCTAAATGAGGCTTTGACAGAGTGAAAGGTTGATTAGAAAAATGTTAAGATCAGGGAGGTGTGAGGGTGCTTAAACCCCATAGGATCCCTTTTGTCCTCCTGGAGTAATCTAACTTGAGGGTAGCTTAACTTCTTTAGAATGTCTTCTACATTGCTGTGCATGTACCAAAGATGGGATAGCTTTTTTTGTTTGTTTCATAGCTTGTCTTGGTTTTATTTGTTTGCTCAGCAGTAGTAGCTGTAACCTTTGTGGGATCATTTACTGACAGAAGTTCTTATATTCAACCTCTTAAAGATGTGCAACTATAGACTCATAGCCTACACGCAGAAATTGCAGCTGTTGAGCCCTGTTCTCATGTTCAACCATTGTGCACTTCTGCAGCTCGATGTAGGACAGGTTTATATCGTCAAGAAATTTTTGCTGAAGTGTCATCCAATCTTAATCTTGAAGCAGATGAACATGTTTGTTAGGATACCAGGAGAATGGTGATAAAGAATGAACTGTAGAAGTAGGTCAAAAATTAGGTTTCCAGACTTGACAGCCTCTCTCTAGACTCTTGATCTATTCTATTTCTGAGTGTTTTTTCTTAAATGCTGTTTAAGGGGATTGGAAGTTGGTTTTAAGAAAAGACACAAGACTTGCTTGCATAGAGGTACTCAGCAGAGTAAATTCAAATTCTCTTTTACAGTAGCCGGTTAATAGTTCATAATTGAATGAACATCAGTTCTAACAAGCTGTTTCCTCTTTTTCTGTCCTTAAGAAGACGCTGTGTGATTATTAACTGTGTCTGTGTCTTACCAGTCATCAGAAGCGGGTCTTTGAGACAGTGAGAAATGTCAACCAAGTGGTCAAGCAGAGATCTATGACTCCGTCCCCAATGAACATCCCAGGCTCCAACCAGTCCTCTGCCATGAACTCAGTCATTTCCAGCTGTATCAGCACTCCACGCTCCAGCTTCTATGGGGGAGACATCTCCAACATTATGATAGACAACAAGACCAATAGCATCATCCTAGAGACAGAATCCTCTGACAATGGGTCAGTACCCCAGCACTGGGCCTGGGTTTTGCTTTGTTTCTGATGTAAAGGCAAATATTTTTATATTTTCCTTTGTCTTACATTACGCAGTTAAGCGACATACATCTTCAAAAGGTACTTGATTTTGTGCTCATCGTTCTTGAGCATTCAGGCACTTCAGGACATGGTTTAGTGGTGCCCTGGCAGTGCTGGGTTAACAGTTGGACTTGATGATCTTATAGATCTCTTCCAACCAAAACAACTCTATGATTCTAAGTTTATTTAAGAAGGAAAGCTTTTTGAAATTACTCTGCACCAGTGTCTGCAACTCCCACCTGTTCTGAAATGAAGCATCACCAGATGATCTAAATCCACCTTTTGGCTTTGCAGCTGTGGGTCAACACTTAACACTAATCATATTTTCACCATTTTACATTCATGCCAGGGAGTTCTGACCTAAGTTGTAGATACAACTAAAACCATATGATCCTAAAAACAATTGAAGTGTGTGTAGGTTACCTAATGTGAGAACTTGTGAATGAAACCAGTCAGAACTTTGCTCCTCTAGCTCCTTGTCTCTTCCTCCAGTACAGCTCCACACTATGCTGTATTTACTTTCCAGTAAAAGCAACTTAATATCTCAAAAAAAAAGAATATTTGCCGGCATAATATACTCTTGTTGCTCACTGTGCAGCGTTGGCCCTGTAAGATGTGTCCTGCTTACTTGAGCTTTTGTAACCATGAAAGGTGGACAATAAGTAGACAATTCTCATCTCTTTATAGGAGGAAAATCTTAAGTAAAGCACAGCTTCTCCAACCAGGAATTTCCAGGCAGAAACTAGGATTCAAATTGGTTTTAGTGTGAAAGAGAATATTGATGCTTGCCTTTGAGCTCTCCAGACAAGTAGCGTTTCCCAGACAAAGAAATTTGAAGGTATTAATGAATGTCTCAAAATTGTCAAGTAGAAGTTCTAAGCATCTCTAAGGATTTTTTTTTTTTTTCCCCTCCCTTTTTTGTGTGTGTGTTCCCTGTTATGTTTTAGAAATGAAGACAGGATGAAGAAGCCTGGAACTCCAGGGACTCCAGGCTCCAGTGACCTAGAGACTGCCCTTCGTAGATTGTCCCTCAGGCGGGAGAATTACCTCTCAGAGAGAAAGTTCTTCGAAGAAGAGCAGGAGAGGAAGTTACGGGAACTGGCAGAAAAGGGTGAACTCCACAGTGGTTCTGTTACCCCCACAGAGAGCATCATGTCACTGGGAACTCACTCCAGATTCTCCGAATTCACTGGATATTCAGGAATGTCTATCAGCAGTCGCTCCTACCTGCCAGAAAAACTTCAGATTGTGAAACCACTAGAAGGTGATAACAAAGGGCCTCGGCCTTTATCTGTTCTTCTTAGTGACTCTTTGTGGTCTCTTATCCATCAGCAGAAAGCAGGAAATCTGTGCAACACCTATTCTTTTTACTTTCGAGACAGTAACCCACGCTGTTGGTTTGAGATCTTCTAACTACTGCATTTTTCCACAAGCCTTAAAAGTGTTAGGAAATAATTCCAGCCAAGGCAGTAAAAAAAGAAAAGTCACAGGTCACACGTGCTTTGGCAGCAGAGTTTTAAGCCTGACCTAAATCTCAATGTTTCCCCTTCATACTCAGAACAGGAAGGTGGTTGAGTACCTGAAATCTAAGCCACAAGAGTATTAATTTATCAAATCTCAGGTCTGCAAATAAGCGTCTGGAAAAACCTTTATCTACTTGAGGTAGTCCAGTTGGTGTAGGAAGACTACTTTTGTGATTAAAAATGACCTCTGGATTTTAATTGGCTGTTTTGAATGGCACACATGAGCCTCTGTGGTTTCACGTGTGAAATAGTTGTGGCTTGGTGTTTTTTTTTTTTTAAAGTCAGATTTCCACAATATATTGTCTCAGAAAAAGGCAAGGTACAGGTAGATGGTAGCCAGGGCTGGAGCTTTATTTCAAGGTGCATTTCTGTAGTCTGTCTAACAAAGCCAACCAAGCACATATAGTCTGCTGGGCTTTCTTCAGTCCTTTCAAGTCATTGTTGGAAGCTAGTTGAGTAAATGCCTTCAGGTTTTAAACAAAATGAAACTTGTCCTGTAGTACTTCACAGATACACTAGTTACATAATTTAGCTTTGGTTTCTCTCTCTTTTCTTTTAATGGAATTCATGTTGCATTACATTGTCTGTGCATGTTATAATTGCAAAAGTTCCTTTTTTCCCTGTCATTTTAGAACAAATTTATTTCATCTATAAGGAGCATTTAGCATCACACATAACCAGAGGCAAAAATAACCCTTCTTGTGTCCTGAAGAAAGTCATGTGCTATATCTACCTATGCAGATGGAAATAAAGCCATAGCACACAAGTCCCTACTGTTGAGCAGATTTTAGTAGGTTTTTTTCATGCGTGCTTTTAAATGGTCATAAAAATTCTTGTACCACGTGAGGAAAGGGGATGATCCAGCTTTGTTTCATTACTGGTTGCTACCACTGTAATAGATTTCTGTCACCATCCCATTATATCTGCTTTTTTCTTCCAATAAACTCTTCAAGTCTTTATCATTTTTCTGTATGTCTGGGCTTTTTTTTTTCCTGGTTTTGTTCATTGTTCTCACTGGGTTGTTTTTTTTCCTTAAAGTTACCTTTTAAAGTACTTTCCATGTTTGATTTTAGATCTTCTTTGTAGCATGTTTGTGTCTGTTTCAGAAGTTTAGTGTTTGTTAGCTTTTATTAAGTATTTGTTTGTGATTCTGTTCCTTACTTCAGCTTAGTTTCTTTCCTGAGTATTTGTCACCAGATTTAATATTTATGTTTTTTCAACTTCATGGACACTTTCAGACTAGTGGGGCAAAAGAGTTTGCTGCAGGCTTACCAGGAGTTGTGCTTTTGGGTTTTATTACTCTTTTCCTAAGGGTGCTCAGGCCATAAAATGGATGAAATAAAAATCAGTTCTATAATAAATATTCTTGCACACAGAACAGAAAAGAAATTATTATTTCTCTTGCACTTTGAGGTTATTATCAGACAGCAAAGCTCTACTTGCTTAAGACTTGACAATATGTGGCACTTATCCACATTTTGGAACATTTTTTTTATATAGAAGCAAAAACTTAACATTTGTGACAATTTGGAAATAAATACAAGTTATAGGGATGTTCCTTTCCTACAGTTACTTATTTTGAAGTTCTCATGATTTCTACTTCTTGAGCCTCAAGGATGCCAATCCTCTTTGGTCCCTCAAAACTTACTTTTAAATAAATGAAAAGCTGTGGTCATCATCCAAGGTAACCTAGGAGATCTGTCTTGTCTGACCTAAAAATTATGGATTTTATAAAGTGAGATAGGCTTGATTAAAATGCTCCTCCCTGATCCTAGTCATTCTAAAAGATTTTTCTCCTGTTCGCTTCCTGTTTACAACAAGCTTCCTGTAATGTAATATCCTTATTGTGAAATGACAATTTTTCTCCTTCCATGGGATTTCTCTCAGGTGCAGAATAATGTGTATGAGCCATCCCTTCCCTGGTTATTACGGTGCTTTAGATTTTTTACAGATGCTGTGCAAAGAATTGAACATTGTGGTGAGAGTTTCATAGGCCAGCTTGAATGTGTCGATATTCTGCTTTGGGGAGAGTGGATGGGAGCAAGAGAACAAAAATGCTCCGATTGAAGCTGGCAGAGATGTTTTGTTTGTGTCATAGGACCTGGAACGTGTAGTTTTAAGTGACACATTACAACACAGTGATTGGTGGACATGTAGGAGAACGTAGGTCTTCACAAGCACTGTTTGGTCACTACTTGAGGAATCCGATAACTCTTCTTGTGGTTTCACTAGGCCTATCTTAGTGTATATATCAATTGAAGTCAATTTGTTGCTGTTTCTGACTTATTGTTTCCTACTGAATGCTGAATATTAAACACTTCTCTCTGTAAAATGTACCTCTTTTCTCACTCAAATCTTTTCTCTACCAAGGATGAAGCTACAGGTACAGTAGAGTTTAGTCACGTAGTAGTTGAGTTCCTGTAGTGTAGGGGCTCAGATAGGGGCCATACGAGTATTTAGACTTGATGTATAGGCCAGAGGCATTATCTAAAGTTGATGTGGCTTCCTGACGTATGGTAGAAAGCTGAAATTGCTGAGCAATCTACTGTCCTCCACTGGTAGTAAATTCCGGCGTCTTTTCAGTGCCCTTCAGTGTGAGCTTAATGTGGGACTATGTGGTGTGTGTTCCTCTGAGAGCTTTCTGTGACCATGTTTACATCAACTGTTAAATTCTTTCTCCTCCTGCTTAATCCCATGAGTTTAGGGGGATGGGAATATGGACTTGGCCTATTGAAATGCTGTTGTGATCAGTTTATCTCGTATTAACATGGAAATGCTGAAGAGCTGGTGCAGCAGTTTTGCCTTGTCTTCCTAAAAATGCTAAACCCAGAATCATTAAAGATTTGAAGCTCCCAAACTTTTGGTCCCCTGGATAAAAAAAGTGGGAATTTTTTTTTTTTCTGCCTTTTAGGTCCTGGATTGATTTACTGATTTATTTTGCTTGTCTTTCTGTTCCCTTTCAAGGTTCTGCCACTTTGCACCACTGGCAGCAGCTGGCTCAGCCTCACCTGGGTGGGATCCTAGACCCGAGGCCCGGGGTTGTCACTAAGGGCTTCAGGACCCTGGACCTGGACCTGGATGAAGTGTACTGCCTTAATGACTATGAGGAAGATGAGACAGGTGACATTTCTTACAAGGGCCTAACTACCTCGACGCCAGTTCAGCACACAGAGACCTCAGGTGAGAGGTCACAAGCACAAGTGACTGTTTCAGACAACAAGAATAACCCCTGCCCATCTCAGGCTTTCCCCGAGGAGATGCAGGAGTCCGCGACGGACGATGATGAGGGGTCTGGTGAGGGAAACTCCTTAAGTCCAGTAAAACTGACATCTTTACAGGATTTTGATTACTGGGCCATTCTCACATCTCTCCAGAACAGCATCCATAGTATTGCTTTGTGTGTAGCATCTGCACGTTAGTATGTGCAGTAGTTAGAACATAACCATTCTAACATTGCCTCAAAAAACCTTTTCTTTAATAATCTTTTAATTTGACTTTTTTTTCAGTAACGGCATCTGTGGTCAATATTTTACTCTTATTTTGATAAGAGAAGGCTGCTAAAAGGAAGTGGTTGATTCCCAAACCTTTGTGTGGCACGTATGCAACTTGTATGTGTGTTTAGTGCACGCTGTTCAGTGTATATAATGTATAGAT
Source organism: Brachypteracias leptosomus (assembly GCA_013401335.1). Lineage (NCBI taxonomy): Eukaryota > Metazoa > Chordata > Aves > Coraciiformes > Brachypteraciidae > Brachypteracias > Brachypteracias leptosomus. Next base: position 7,263 of record VYZX01000895.1, read on the forward strand.
GATACATATTTTATATGCCTGTAGTGCAGATATTCTTCTGACTGTTCATGAGGTGATGCTATGCTTTAGATTTTTGTGCTTTGGGGAAAACCCCAAAGGTTTGATGACAAAAGGTGCATCAAAGTTGCCTTTGTTGAAACAAATGGAAGTGCCTTCAGAATCAAGCAGAGAAATTACACGAGTTTAATTCAGTTACCTCATAGGAGTCTTAAATTTCCTTTGAGATCAATAATTAAGAGGATGTTTTTATATGGAGAATAATGACATTTCCCTTATTCCTCCTTCACCATGCTATTAAATTTTAGCCTTCCTATTTATACCATATCAAGATTTAAATGTTTTCAGGTGAGGCAATACGGTATGAGGTATTAGTCTGAACTCACAGGCATGAGGTTACAGGTTCTCAGGCTGTAGGTATGTTTTGAGTTTGTGTGATTCTTTATTTTTTATAGTTTTGGGGGGAGTTTTTTGTTTTAATAAGCTATATAGGAATGTTAGTCTTCGTTAAGATTTGCCACTGATCTAGAATTATATTTAGTCCAGAATCAGAAAATTACCAGAACTCCTTTTTTCTTCAGACCTCTTATTTTTACATAACTACTTTAAATAAAGACACTTCCTTCCCCTTCCTTCTTCTGGAATAAATCATAACTTATTTATTTGGCTGGTCTTTGGAAGATTAGATTTGTCTCAGGGCTACACAGTAATATTTCTGTTATTTTTGTGAAGTGCAGAGTACGCTCAGCTCTCACGGTTCAGTGCTTTCAGTTATTAAATATAAGCTACTTTTTACAGTCAGTTGTAGTAAGAGGTTGGACAAAATATCTCCAGAGGTCCCTTCCAACCCTCACCATTCTGTGATCAGCGATCTGCCCACTGAAAAATACCTTTGGGGAGCAGCAATGTGTGGTTAGCTTATGAATTTATTTTGTAGTTAAATACTGCGTTGCCATTGCTCCTCTGGAAAAAACCTCTTCAGCATTCTTCTTCTCTCTCCTAGATTCTCTGTAAGAAATACAGTACAGGGAGGGGTGTGTATGGACATGTGGTTCCTCAGGTTGTGACCTCATTGCTTGCATGATTCTAGGAGAGATTCCAGGCAACTTAAGGCTTGATAAGCTCTTCCTAGAGAATGTGCAAGTAAAATAAAAAGGGAAGGAGAGAAATGTCTTGGATACAACCTTTAGTAATAGTGATTTCACTTGTAATCCAGGGTAGCTTCACTGTGAAAAAAATCTAGTTGAAGGTGTTCATAAAAGCCAGAAAGTATCTCCCTATTGGCAGACCATAGATGCGTCAGTCCAGGTTCAGGAGAACAGATGTTGCTGGTAGTGCCAAAGGTGTCTTGTAGCCAAAATAAATGTATGCAGAGCAGAGTACCAGTTGTTTCTGGAGTGGTGGATAGGCAGAAATCATTCTGGCTAAATAAGAAAAAAATATGACCTTTGGGTTTTGCTGTCCCTGTATTGAAACCTGTAATATCCATTGATACATAAAATAACTTCTTTGCAGTACGTGCAGATTCTATCCTAATTCTAGCACTGAACATTGCAGAAGAAATCAATGTGTGTGTGATTGGTGACCTGTGGTAGGTCTGACAAGCTACCTGCTGTCTGTGGGCTCAGGAGCTTTATGGGGGCTGGCCAGTTCCAGGATCACACTTGCGGCCTGATACCCAGGAATAGTTTGGAAGTTGTGTATCATTTGTGTAGATTCTCAGCATAATTGAAATGGTAAAGAAGTTACAGGGCACAGCAATCTTAATACCATCTAGGACAAGTAATTTTTGCAGCACAAATTTTTAATAGCACCAATATGTTCGGGGTTTTTTTTATTCTTTGAAAAAAAAATGTAGTATATTATAAAACTGTGCAGTGTCTGTTTTGGGGAGGAGTCACTGGGGGTTTTTTGTTGCTTGTTTGGGTTTTTCTTTAATTCATTGCCTTTCAGATTTCCCTTAACCTCAAGCCACTCAAAGCACTTAAAAACGTTGTGAATGTTCTAACTTGGAAGCAGAAAGGGCTACACTTGATTCAGTGTGTGCTGGTGTTGGATGCACAAACTGGTCTGTTGGTACTTGTGTGCATTAATTCCACTGATTTGAACACAGCATCACGGGATCCACCCTCTTGTGCCTCCTATTTAGGCCTTAACCTCCCCAAATGGATGCCTAAAATCACAAAACCACATCATGAATGTCTTATCTTTGAGTCATTTTCAGCAGGATTACTAAACATGCTTCAAAGAGGTTACTGTTGTACAGAAAAAGCAATAAATTTTGTAACTCTTCCTAGAACTAAATTATTGATGCATATTTAAATATATCTTTATTTTCAAACAGCATGAATATTTCGCAGTAACTATTTAAGAAAAGCCGGTCAGCAGTTGCTATCTGTGCTTTTAAAATGCTAGAATTTTAGTCTTCGCCTTCATAAACTCGTGTTCACGCCACATGAAATACTTTGAAATCTTTTTACATGTGCTCCATGGTTATATACAGAAGAGAAGGAGATCTCAGACAGAAGAGAGCTAAGAAAATCCTCTCCAAAGAATATCTGCCTTTATTAATTTTTTCTTCTCTTGCTGTTGCCAAAAACAAAATAAATGGCAAGTTTGTTAAGAAATGTCGCAGGAATAACATTCTTGGCTTAGTCGTACAGATTCTTGGAGGCTTTGAGTGTTCATAGTTACCCCTGAAACCAGTGTTTCCTGAAGGACATTCTAGCAGTGTTTTCTGAAGGACATCTGAAGGCACCTTTCACTGCAGGTAGCACTGGGAGTTCTCACCTTTAGTCACCTGGAAGGGATGAACTCTGCTGAATTTAGAGAGGACATGAAGCAGCTCTCAAGTCCTATGGACCCTGATGGGGGTTTGTGACCTAGTTTTGGGGAATTTCACCTTGCCCGAGGATGGAGTTGGTGGCACAGACGGGCAAATGGTCACAGTGGAGGAAGAAAGTGCCTCTTAATGGCCCCTTTTCAAGCACGCAGAGCTTTTTTTCCTATTCAGCAATAAAATAAACTTCTAATGTTTTAAAGCATTGCTCTAAGGAGTCCCCAGCCTGATTGTCACTCCATCCCTGTCTCACCAGCCTGTGCTGAGGAGCTGCCCGGATTCCTCTGCTCTCTGCTGAAGGAGCTGGCAACCACCTTTTGTTAAAACGTGCCAAAGAAATGAGGAGCACCAGCATGGCTTGCTTCAGACCCAGTCTGGATCAAGTCATACTCTGAAGATTACTGATCTGGTTGATTTTTTAAGTTCATTTTTGCATAAATCTCCATTTGCCAGAACAGGTGTTTATACAAAATGCTAAGATTTGCTGGCTCTGCATCCTTCCTGATCACCTGGCATAACCTTTTGGAACCAATGCTATAGAAATTAATGGTGTTTTAGCATAAAAACCTCTTGGAATTCTTCCCCAAACTCCCATTTGTCCAGACACCTTTTTATGGATGGGTTCAGTCTCTACTTTCCCTGCTGCATCTTTGCACTTTGCTCTGCCCGAGCTGGTTGAAAACCCGGATTAGATGCTCTGTTGAGGGTTCCCTGAGCAGAAGATTGTCCTCAACACATCTCTCCTGCTGTTGGCACCAAACAGAATGTCCCAGAAGCTCCGAGAGGTGAAGGTGGATCTGAAAGAGCTCTGAGCTGTATAAAATCAGCTCGATTGTGTTTTGGGTGGGAAAGCTCTGCTTTACCAGGAGATGGAGCTCTCTGCGATCACTTCAACTAGGACCTGCCTTTTTTTTTTTTATACAGTATTTCAAAAGACATTTTTACCACAGGAGAGTCTCAGCTATGTCATTTTGCATTTTTTTCCAAAATGCCTAAGAATTGAGAGAGCTTAAAAAGGTAAAGAACCATTAACACATGACTCAGTGGCAATCTGAGGTTCAGCTTGAATTTTAACTTAGGAGGAAAATGCACTTTACAGGTTTTGTTTTCCTGATAGATAAAATTATATGCTTCTGTAACTTTTGTTAAATATTGAATTATGTACCAATTCTTTTTCATACAGCTATGAAGCCTCATTGTTAATCATCTACTACTTTGAAAAAGGAGGGTTTAAATAAAACATTTGGTTTCAGACACACGGAGCAGATGTTTATATTTAAAATAATACTTTGGCATATGTACATATGAAAATAGTTTCTTTATGATAAATAAATTGATGTATTGCTTCCTCACGATTTTATACCAGCTCAGTATATGGCCATTCTTCTGTAAGATGGTAGGTTAGGAATAAATCATTTTGTTACTATTTTATAAAATTTGTTCATTTACAGCAACAGGTTCTCACTCTGTTTGTATTGCATCCAAAGGATGGAAAATGCTCCATGACCCACCCCATTGTTGACTGATGGAGGATGAAGCTGGTACAGGACTTTCTTAGTGGTATTTGAGGGTGGAATACATCCTTGGAAATCAATTTATTGATTTTCTGGGGTTTTTTGATCATTTCAATTTGTCTCCTCTTATTAGAGTCAGTGATTTCTCTACTTTTAGCAGCCTTCTCCTATCTCTGACTCATTAGCAGCGATGAGTCTGGCTTGTGCTCATGCAGCTCTGAACCTGCTCCCAGTCCAAGGGGATGCCCAGTGGATATTAAAATGGGGAGAAATGCACCTTGTATTGCTTTGGGTTGAGCTTGTGGTCCTCAGCCAGCATCGCTTTGTTCTGTTCTCTATTCATTGTCCAGGGATAAGTGCTTGGTGTTACTTGATTTCTGTTCAAGTCCTGTGCTTTCGCTGAATAACCAGTCTTTCCGTGTCCAGTCATTTGAGCTCTTTCTCCAGATTTTCTTTTCCCTCTCTACAATACGGAGAGAAAATCATGATTGCTAGGCTGTGCTCCCTTGTAATAGCTTTTCCTAGCTCTCACCCTAATGTCTAAAGCAACTGGAGTCCTGAAGCAGCCCAATTCCCGTCTCTGGAGGTGAAGTAGAGCTTCTCGTTACCTTACGCTGTGCTAACATCCGAGTGCGTTAACATGACACTCCAGGGGGTGTTTAGGAAGATCTTCCTTTAAGGTGCAGTGGGTCATGAGGAGTGTCTTCACGCTGTGTGCTTACCCAGTTCTGCTTCACTCCTCACCCTCCCCGTGCTCCTCACACTGCTTCTATGTGTCCTTGAAGGCCCACCTAACTGCACACAGGCTGGTTTGGAACTGTGATACTTGATAGCTGAAAGAAGGGAACACAGCCACTGTTAAGGCTTGCCTTGCTTCTGCTCAAGCATCTCTGGAAGCTCAGAATGGTGTCTGGTCTAGTCGGTCTGTCTGTCCTTTGCAATGTGTGGAATCGTTGTTGTATCAAAATGTGGCTTAATCAGGGAGTGGCTCAGAGGGGTGGGTAGGACTGAGAGGGAGGGAGCAGCACACGGGTTCTACTGTGCATGTCTTCTGACCACGGCTAAGTTTGGTGACTGAGTAGGAGAACCTATGCAATCATGATGTCTTTGGTGGAATAGTGAATTCTGGGTGGTTTTCAACCAGCTTTTCAGATGCATGGCTCTTAAGTTTCGTAGTTATTTTGCAATGGCCACGGCTGCATTATACAGCAGGTTAGTGTAGCCATGGAAGAATCTCTAGTAAAAACCAAGAAATTGGCCCAAGTTGTTGTTAATATTTTTAAATTGAGCTGTATTGCTTCTTCCCCAAATTACTGATAAACTCAAGAGTGGCATCTTTCCAGCCACGTTTGTCGGGAAAATTATTTACAATTGTGTTTACAAATACTCAAAACCTGCCATGTTGTGCAGCTGAGGACATATGTTCTTAAAGAACCTAAACACACGCACCAGAAATGTCACAGATGTACAGCAGTGGATCCAAAAAACCCACCACTTCCCTTAGTGTGGATGTGAAAAGTCAAATACAAACAAGTAATGTGTGTTTGTCCCTTCCCCACCCCACCAATTTATATTCCTATGGCCTTAGCAGATGGATCCATTACTGAGAAGTCATGGGGATACCTTTCTGTGGATCAATCCACGAGCTGAAATGCAGGAGCATTCAGAGATCTTAGTGCTCCTGAGCTGACACTAGAAAATGCTGCTTGTCATTTGCCCACCCATGAAAGCTGTTAGTTCAGCCAAGGACTTGGCTCTCCAAGTGCTGTCTTGCCCAGGTTTGCTTTGAGCAAGACTTCTCTGCAGTCTTGGGGAAGTTTCAGCAGGGTCTTCTAGCACCAGCTTTGGAGTCCTACCGTGTTTGTTTTGAAGAACAAGTGTCCACGAGGATACCGCAGCGCTCCTCTATTTCCCTTCTCTTGTATTGATCCCACCTGAGGTACCTCATCGCTTTCTGCATCTGTCTTATCGGCACACAGAAGTTTTGGTTCCCCCTTTTTCTGTGTAAAACGCAAAGAATTTGCTTTGTTTTGATTTAGTACCTCATCCTGGGAAGTGCATGTCACAAACCAACTCCACCTTCACCTTCACCACCTGCCGCATTCTGCACCCTTCCGATGAGCTCACTCGAGTCACACCAAGGTAAGGGTTGCCCATGGTGGCAAACACTCAGCTCTTTCATTTCCCGTAAGGAAATGTGAAATAATGGCATAAATAACAACATGAACTGCCCTGGTGAATTACAGCAGAACCCCAATTATTCCTCTCGTTTTGAGTAACCTCTGTTTGATTTTATTTGAGAGGCACGTTTGATGTTTTAGGCAATTAAAATATCTTCAGTGTTCTCTAGTTAGGGTATTACAGGATCTGACGTAACTACCTTGGCTTGCAATATCCAAACCTGCCTACCTGTGATCCCAAACAAGTTGTGGTCCTCAGATGTGAATGCATAGAATGTGGTTTCACAAAAAAATACATGAGAGAGATTTTTCCATGGCGGAAAAATCTAAATCTTTGAAGCAGAAGAAAAAGGGATGTGCAGGTAACGAAATCCAGGAAGTCTTGGAAGGGAGGAGGAAATATGCCTTAATGAGGAACAGAGAGGTGACGACTTTGTGCCTAGGGGTAATTGTTGGAAATTAGTTCAGAGCAGCCAGGCTGGAACTAATGAGCTGGCTTAACAGCAGCAATGGAGACATACAAGCAGGACGTGCTGATGGAAGGCAGTGCTGGAGCCTTCCAGAAGCTGAAGATCTGAGGGGATGTGTGAATTCCATGCCTGAAGAAGGAACTTCCCTTCCTTAAATCAGTATTTAAAGACTCTTTTTCCTGTTAGGAAGGACGGTGTCTCATGTCTTTCTCTGCCCAGCTCTGGTGTGGGAGTGCACCCTTGTGTAGGTCCAGAGGTGATGTGTCTAGGCTGGTTTAGACCTGAGATGGGCATGGCCAAGGAATACAGGAAAAGTTAAGGGTATTGAATATGAAAACCTGTGAGGTGAAACGGAAATAGATGATAATTAAATGTAACTTTTCTGCTTCCTATTCTGAACAAAGTTAATCATGTCCTGGCTGTTCTTTCTTTACTCTTTTCTGTCTTCCTCTCCACTCAGCACTGTTCCTGAGATCCTTTTATATGGCTGCAGTTCTGCTTTGGTTTTCTTATTACTGTTGATTTGCTATTAATTGTCTTAAACTCCTTGATTATGTTAGTTACTGAATCTAACAAATCAGCCATAACCCACAGCTAAACTCAGTACATTTTCAGGTGTGTTAGCTCTACCAAACTTAATCATTCATTCAGGGTGAAAAAGAGCAAAATAAACACAGATGTTTTCAGCAGACACGTTGCAGGAGCTCCTCCTTACCAACTATGGATGATTCTTCACAGGTCATGTGGGGAGGACGAGGAAGTTGCGTTATGTCTTGTTGTGCTGAGAGGAGGTATAGGGCAGCCACTATGACCCAGGGTGAGCAACACTGGCAGGGCCACCTACAAGGGATGCTCATGTGTGTGGCACCAGCTAACCCAGAGAGTTTGGGTGCTCACCTCCCTGGTTGACCTTGCCTCTAACCCAGGTGATGCTCTAACCCGCCTGAACTTCATTAGGTGCTCGATTATTTGGGTTTTTTCTCAGTCTAACCTTGAAGCTGTCACTGGGATGAGCTGCTGAGGCCAGGTTGGGTCTCTTGTGGTTGTTGTCCAGGCTGCTCTGCAGTGTTGTACGGTTTGATGGGGAAAATATTTTCTGGTTAAAGCACACACTAAAATGATCCAACAAACGAGAAAAGCAACACCTATGTAACAACCACTTTCTTGTAGGGATGTCTTGGGCTTTTAATTGCACTGTAGTGTGTGCCTGTGCTGATATATGAGCAGAAATACTAATCTAAATATCTGTGTGACTGAAATTTGGAGAGAATGAAGCTATTGGGGTTAATAAGTTGGAATTAATAAGCCATTGAAGTGCTTTGGTTCTCAGCTCTGCTGTGAGGAGTCCTCCTCCCCTGACCAAGAGGACTTGGTCCATCTGCCACCTGCCCTGGCAGCCGCAGCACACAGCAGGGTGCAGGAAGACCAGTTCTAAAGCCTCTCAGCAAGGCTGCTATGTGCATTACACCCATCCTAATACTAGTCTTCTCAAGCATGTGTCTTCCTGCAGTTTATAGGGAGGAATGTATGGGATTCCTCTTGATTAACTGCAACCACAAGGTAAAAATCCTTTGGTGCTTTCATTTGCTTTCAGTAGAAGTCTGTACAGTTGTAAATCACTGCAGAGTTCATATTGGTCAAATCCAATTTAGCCATGCAAAGAAGACATGACTTGAGACTTCATAACATCAGGCTAGTATTTCCTTCATTAAGGAGTGCCTTAAAGATGTTGGAAGTATTGTCCCTTGATTTTTAGAAGATCAAGGGACAGAAGTTTGTAGTGTTCTATTAACTCATGTCAGCTGATCACTATATACCATTAGACAAAGTTCTGAGCTGATCAGAAGCTGTCTCATAACAAAGCAGTCCAGGCTGTCTCTTGGCTTCCAGGACTTCATTAATGTAGGTGAAACCCTAGGACAGATTCCAGTCAAGACATTATCTGGGTCCTTTTGTCCTATGGGCAAAAATGATGCAGTTCCTTCATGGGCCTAAGGCTCCTCTACACCTGGAAATCCAACCAGATTGTCTCCGGCTGGCTTTTTGATTCATTTCTTGGTAGAGAGAAACCAAATTAAGTTGAAGCTGCATGTTATGGCTGAGCCTATCCAACAGTGTGGGTCTTCTGAGAAGACTCTGCTCTTTGCCCTGTTCCACCTCTCCCAGCTGCTTCATTTTCCTGCTCTCTTGCATTGGCTTTGGTTTCTGTCTGACTCTTTGTTTGTTGCTAACCTGGCATGAGGAAGGGGAAGATTTCCCTCTTCCTCAGTGGTGAGCTCGTAGGTCAGTGATTTCTCTGTTGGCATCAAGCATTGAGTTGTTGAAGACCCTTTAAATGCTATTAGAGAAGATGAATCCACACCTAGAAAATATTACTGTGGAATTCGCTTTTTCATGTATGGCAGAAATCACTGTTTCATCATGGTTAGGAAAAGTTGGAAAGCTTTATCTTAAAGGCACATGGAAGCCTTGGAATTCTCCCAAATAGACATGAATTTGGAATGTCGTGGATGTGCCATGTGCCTTGTTTCTGGAATAACCGAGTACACTGTGACTTAGACAATGAATGGTATACCTGGAACTGCCATAGATTTGAGTAGGCATTATCCACAGGTAAACAAACCTAATCCATGAGACACAAGTCTTTTAAGGATGTAGTGCCAGAAAGACTCAAACCTCAGTGTCTGTGAGATCTCATACCGTGGCACAGAGGATTTGGGACATCTTTGTGTTGGTAATTCTTTGGATAGTCTACATTCACTCAGATGGTCAGCCAGTAGATCAGGGGAAAGGGCTGACGGTGTTGATCAGAAACCTGCCCATTTAATAGTTTATCAGAAGAAACATGGTGGTGTTGGGTCCTAATCCCAGGAGACTGGATGGTGAGGTACACGAACTGGAGAGATGCGTTTTGTAAGAGGTGACGGATGGTTTTGCCCTTGTGTGCACGTTTGTGAGGTACTGGGAGCTGTTAGTTGCCTGTGCACTCTTGAAAAGGTCTTTTCTGGGGTTAAAAATCGTGCTTGCAGTAAGTTTTAATTTGTGGAGAGAATAATGTGCCTGTTGCTTTGCTTTCAGCCTTAACGCAGCACCTACTCCAGCTTGTGGCGGCCTTGGCAATCTGAAAGGCACCCCAGTGGCCACCCCCTGCACTCCCCGGCGGCTCAGCTTGGCCGAGTCCTTCACTAACCTCCGAGAATCCACCACAACCATGAGCACATCCCTGGGGCTGGTGTGGCTGCTGAAGGAAAGGGGCATCTCAGCAGCGGTATACAACCCCCAGAGCTGGGACCGAGCTGGCAGGGGCACCCTCCTCAACACCTACCCCCCGAAGATGGCCATCATTCCTTCCACCCCACCCAACTCACCTATGCAGACACCTTCTTCATCTCCTCCATCTTTTGAGTTCAAGTGCACCAGCCCACCTTACGACAACTTCTTGGCGTCGAAGCCGGCTAGCTCCATCTTGAAGGAGGTGAGGAACAAAAAGAACATCAGGAACAGTGAGAGTCAGACTGACGTGTCCGTTGCCAACCTCAACCTTGTGGACAAAGTCAAGAGGTTTGGGATTGCCAAAGTCGTGAGTTCAGGGCAGACGTCAGCCCCTCCTTTAACTGATGACCAGGGACCTCTTCTGTGTGGGGCACAAGGACCGGTGAGGGCCCTTGTTCCTGGAGGCCTGGCACCAGAGGGTCTCCCATTGGGCTGCCCCGCTGTCACCAGTGCCATCGGGGGCATCCAGCTGAACACTGGCATCCGGAGGAATCGGAGCTTCCCCACCATGGTGGGCTCCAGCATGCAGATGAAAGGCCCAACCTCTCTCCCTTCGGGGATTCTCATGGGAACCAAGCTCCCCAAGCAAACTAGCTTACGATGAAGGACTTCTTATTTTTACAGCTAGTCTTTTTAAATAAAAACACTCAGATTCTTCCTCCCATCCTCTTTTCCTTCCCCCACCCTCCCTTCATTGCCTCTTGAGTTTGACAGATCAACTTTGTGCCTAATGGGAGAACTGTGTAAACTTTGTATAAAACATGTAAATAGGAACCAGATCTATTGTAACTAATGGGGTTATTTTCCTGTTGAGTGCAAAAGGCTCTACGTTATGATTGCTGTACTAAGGTTAACTTGCTAACCTTTTGAAAAAGGTTGGGTTTTTTTTAAGATGCACTGAAAAAAAAAAAAAAGCAAAACCAACTTGACTAGGAGAAGGTGAATTCTGTAGCTAGCCTGACTTGAGTCCAAGGTGCATGGGAAGCTATTGAATGTCTTAGGTGAGACTATCACTTGAAGCATGGGAGCGATTGCGCTTCATTAAGCGCTGAGAAAAGCACTCGCTTTATTTAACATGTGCTCGTTTGAGTTTTGCTTCTGAAGCTGAGTTGAGCTGAGTTCCTGGAGTGCCTGAATGAATGAAGCTTCGGGTTTTTTTATTTGTGGTTTGTTTTTTTTTCTGTTCTGTATTCTCCTCCTCCCCAGGATTATAAACTTGAACTTATAGTGTGCCAAGGTCAGTGAGTCTGCTGGGTACCTGGAATATCTTCATATTCCTACCACCACTGTTCCATTGGGCACACTTAACCCTCCGTGCCACTTAATTTTCATTGTGTTTTCCAACACTACACTGGGTTGTGGAAGGGAAAATGCTTTATTGTGTTGCTGCCATGGGAACGCATTTGATCAGGTCCCCAAAGAAAACAAGTTTTCTCAACCCTCAAGGTAAATGTGGCAGCAACTTCCTAGAAGTGGGAGCTGCAGAACAGGTTGACAGATCAGAATGTTATAGAAGAACATGTAGCAAAAGCAGTGTTAAGAAAGGTGTCCTTGAAACCTCAGCAGAGAACTACAAAAAGCTTTTAGTAATGGGATAGTACAAGCTGGGAAGAGCTGCTCCCAGTCCTCATGCTGAGCCTCGGGGACCATGGCCTTGTGAGCAGGGTGGGAATGTTCCTCACCCTTTTTCTGCTTGATTTTTTCATCCAAAGCCAGGCCTTAGCAGGGGTAAAACTGAGAAACACTTTATTTGAACAGAAAAATATACCAAGAAATATCCTGCTGCTTTTTCAGAGAGGAAGAGAAGAGCTCACACCACCTTTAGTTACATTCAGGTAATCCTAATTCATATCGCGGGGTTTGGTTTTTCCTCCCAAATTTCTGCTGGGTGCTTATAGAAAGTATTGAAATATCCTGGAGCTGGGTGAGACTGGAGGGAGCTTGCTCCTGGAGCCAGGCTTGCTCCTAGGGCTGGGCTTGCTCCTTGGCCTGAGCTGAAAGACACCTTTTCTTGGAAGGGAGGTTGGAGAGGAGCAAAGGGGAGGGTTTAACATCCCCTTTCTTTTCCCTACACTCGTGGCACCCAGGTAGAGCTGCCCGTGTTCCCACGATCACTCTACACGTCCTTGCCATGAGTTGCCGTTTGTACCAGACTGTTAATCATTAGCACTGATTGTTTCTTGTATAAATGGAACTGTCTTTTAGTCTTTGTGACGAGAGAGAGGTGGGTGATTTGGGTTTGGTTGGGTTTTTTCCTGAATGAAGTAGTTATTGCAGTAGTGCTATGGACACTTAAGGATATTTTTTGAGAAAGGAAAAAAAAAAAACACATCGGTCATTTACTGCATGTGTTTGAAGACTTCTATTTATTCTATGGACTTACAATGTTTTAGTACAATGTCATCAGCTCTCTTTGCTGTCGTATGTGTGCACTTATTGCAAGTAAAATTGAAGTATCTTTTTATTTGAATGTATCTTAAAGCAGTAGATAGAATAACAGCTGATTCTGGGGGGGAAAAAAAAAATCACGGACTTAATGGACCATTTTATATACCCAGAGGAAGAAAGCAATACCATATGGGGACTTAAAGTGTAAAAGTTAATCTTGCAATCGGGAAGTATTATTTAGCCTTTAAATAAGCAGTCAGAGCTGTCCACCCACTGGAGAAAGCAACTGTAACACAGCAGAAAGATGCAATTTCAATTTTTCTTCACTAATATCAATAAAATAACAGAAAAGTTGCACTGTTGTGTATGATTCAGCTGTTTTTTTAAGGTGATAAATCTTCTGAGTTGTTTCTTTTGTCTTCATCTCTTAGAGCAAAATGAGGCCATCACCAGGTTTGGAGTTTAAGTTCTTAGATAAGATAAAAGTTTTGAGATTTGAAGGGACTGGTTGAACTTTGGTCAAAATAAATGTAGAAGTGAATGAAGCTTTTTATGTTTATTGGAATTCCAGGAAAGCAGAGTTGGGTGTTTTGTGGTTTGTGTATTTTCAGTGGGAGAGGAATGTGAACTCTCCTGCCTAAAATGATGCAAAATGTGAAGGTACAGAGGAAGGAGCACCTAAATTGGAGAGTGTTGCAATCATAGAGTCTACCTACATGGTTCTTAGAGCAAGATGTGCTATTAAGACATTTTGAGGAAGATATTTTCTCCTGTTATATTAAAGCAGCAGAAAACAGGAAGGTGAAATTCTTGAATGACAGCTGGGAAGATTTGTGAGGTGGTTGGGTAATGATGGAAATGAAGCTGAGTGTCTTAGCTTCTCCTTCAGGACAGAAAATTAAGCCATGTGGTAACAAAGACCTGTGGAAAAATGGGTTTGGAAACTCAGTTGACAGATTTGATGCACTCGGATGATGCATGAACTGAACCTCAGGCGGCCAAATGGCTGATGGATTTGTGCCTTTGTGCTGAGATGGTCCTTCATCCTGGCAACATCCAGGTATCCCAGAAACTTTGCTGGACGTATCTTCATACTACGGCAAGGAACGTGATCATCCACCTCTGGAAGCTGGCTTGGAGGTGAGCAGAGGGTGAGGCGCTGGGGACTGTGTGTCTGAGATTGGGCTGTGGAATCATAGGATGCTCTTTGTAGAGCCAAGACTGGTGTTTCAGCCTTTTGAGACCCTTCCTTTTGCAAGGGAAATAATAAAAGGCCTGAAAGTTCTGGTTTTTAGCTGTAGTATGGGCAGTGAGCTTTCATGTCAGACCAGCATATACTCAAGGAGCCGATAATGTTTGTATTTAAAAGATTAAAGAGATTTCTGTCCTGCTGAAATAGGTTCATGCTGTGCAGAATCCAACAACTGCTCAATTGACACAGGCACTAAGGAATGATTAAAGCTTTAACAAGCTCACAGCCAGACTTTTTTTTTTTTTCTTTAAGAGAATTTTAATGAACTTGGGGGATACAAAAGCCAAAGGCACAGAAAAGCCTTTTACTTGGGCTTTATTTGACTTGCAAATTCATTTGCTCAGGAGGAACCTCCTGGTTTGTGCTGAAACCTGCGGAGCTGGGCTGCAGCTGGCAACATCTGGCTGTGGCATGTCCCCAACTCAGGTGAGAACATTCACCTCTGTCCGTGGAGATTTGCCCAGCACCTGTTTTGAAATTCAGTTAACACTGGCACAAAAATAATGGAATCGAGTGCACGAAGAAAACCATCTTTAAATGCAAAAAGGTGCTGATTTGCTATTTGTCCAGCATTAATTTAACCCTTGCACACACACTTCCATAAAGATGCATTTGAGTAAAGCAACATTAAACGCTGGATTATTGGCAGCACTGGGACCTCCCCTCTCAGCCAAGCACCAGAAAATTAGGATTTTTTTTTTCTAATTAATGCACACATTTCAGAAAAATAGCAATGAAAAATGATCTCCTTTTCAGGGAATTTCTTCGATGCAAGAACCACTGCTGAAGCAGGCCCTGGAGCTGCAGGAAGGGTTCCCAGTGGGGAAGGAGAATGGAACAGAGGTTTTGCAGCCCAGGCTGGGCACAGTCTGAGGGGTTAGTGGTGACCTGACAGTGCTGGGATAACAGCTGGACTCAGACATGAGGTGACAGGACAAGAAGGGATAAGTGAAATCATTTTAATATAATCTCAGTGTATGAGAAACCACGAAAAGAAAACATTTTCTGGAAAACTCTACATATGTATATATTGCATTGTTTAGTCTTGCAGACAAGTTTACATCAAATACATGGTATATTTTGAAACACTGATTCGAAGAGGACAACAAATTGATTTTTCTCTTTCTGTACAGACATGGGAGTGTGATTAATTTTAATTTATTTATTTCCCCCCCCCGTTGCTATATTTTGCTGTTCTTTAGGAAGAGTACTCATATTCCTCAGCACTGCGGCGTCCAAAGTCCATCCAGCCCATGTAGTCTCTGTCGCTTATCCTGTGTGTGGGATCAATGCTCTGTACCCTGTTTCCCATGACTGAGAGTCTTCCAGTGGGACCTAAAGAAAAAAAGTGTTTGGGAGAGTTAAGTGGACACATTTTTCAGGTTCATCAGAGGTGGTCGATGCCCCATCCCTGGAACCATCCCAGGTGAGGTTGGCCGGGGCTCTGAGCAACCTGCTCTAGCTGCAGATGTCCCTGCTCAGTGCAGGGGGTTGGACCAGATGACTTTGAAAGGTCCCTTCCCACCCAAACTGTACTATGATTCCATGATTTCCCCTTTTTCCTTTATATTTCACTAGAGAGAAAGTCCAAACCACTTCTTAAGTACAGGAACTCTTACAGTGCAAATTCAGTAACAAGTAGCATGAGTTGTCCTGAAATGGAGGAAGTTGTGTCTGGAATGTATAGCTAGAGATGTCTAGTGCTGGAATTATACAGAGTTTATTACTCATGGCTTCTCCAAAGCTTTTATAGTTCATGTCACAGTAGGGTTGCATGCTGATCTCTGATCTTGCCCCAGTCAAACCCCACACATACAAATCTCCACAGTTGCCTTGCTTATGGTTCCTTATGCTTTGAAGGAACCCTTCTGTGCTTTTATATTTTGAGGTTTCCCTTGTGTTATAATTTACAATGAACATGATCCATTAAAAGCAAAACCAGCTGCCTTGTTTTGTTAGTGATTGCAAGGGGATAGGAGAATTTTAAATGTGCTAAAAAAGAACCCAGCCACATTTTAGACAGCTGCCTAAAAGAAAAGGAGAAAAAAAAAATTTATCTCTATAAAAGAATGTGTTAAACTCTCAAACCTCATTAAATCATATTCATAATTCAAAATACATAATTAAGTTGGTGAGAATGGCTTCTTAGCACTGTAATCAGCAGGGCTAAGACAGAACCATCACTCAGATGTTCTTCTGAGCCAGGAGTGACCTGTGAGCTGGGAGGGCTCCCCTGGTGCCATTATGGTTTGGCCTGGCAAGGGTTCCTTCAAGGATGGTCAATGTGCGTGTCACTGACTTGACAGCTACACCATCTCTTCTACGTGGTGCCAGAGCCGTGCTGAAAGCCTGCAGATGAAGTTAATTGAAAGCTTGGGGCCGAAACCAGTAGCATTAATTTATTTTCCTAGCATAGAAATGAGCAGTGAGGCTGCCAGAAGGGGGTTAAATATCTGCACAAGGTTGTGTGGAGCGACAGGAGAGGAGAAAGCTCTTACTTACAGAAAGAGAATTTTATCCAAAGCACAGTCTGGGGTTGTGAATTAATTTGGGGAGCGAATTAATTTCTCAATGCCTATGAGTCCAGGTAATCCTATTTTCTGCTCTCTTTGCTTCTCAGATGTCCTATTTCCCTGTAGGACAGGGTATAGAGTGAAGCTACCACAAGCGACTAAGAATCACATGAGAAGGAAGCTCTTTAATTCCAATACTCTACAGGTGCTTCACACCCTTGTCATCAGCACAGTGCCACAGAGGTTTGAATAATTCTATGATTTTAAGTGACTGCAAGATTGTGTTCCCAGGCTGCCTGGGACCAAAACCTCCAGGAATTGACATGGTTTGGAGCCAACCTGCTTTTGCTTATCACTGCTTTTAGTTACTGTGTTCCTGAATGTGAATTCTGAGCTTTCAAAAGCTCTCGTCCTTTTCTAATCTTCTCCAGGAGCATGGAAAATCCAACCCTTGGGAGATTGCCCTGGTCCAGGGATTTCTGGCTGAGGTGAGTTTGAGCCACTTGGTCTGTACTGATCCTTGCAAAAGTTTTCCTGCTTTTCTAACTTAAAAAAGGGGAGGGAAAGGAAGTTAAGGAAATGACAAAATTTGCAGAAAACGCAATTACTGTATTTTAACTGAGATGCAACATGCCAAAAATAATTCTAGGGCTATGAAAATAGAATGTCAAAGATAAAAGCTGAGCAATGATCTGACCAGGAGGATATATTTCCTTCAGTTACCTGTATGCAGCTCTTGCTCTAGGTACAAATCTCTTTGGGGAGGAGTTTTGCAGAAAATAGGAGCATGTTCTCTACTTCAGGACCAACCAGGCAAAAATCTACATCCTATCTTCCCCAGGAGCTCAGGCTAGATGATGAGAGGGTGACCTGACCATCTAGGCATCCCTGCAGGGAACTGCACTGACCCAGCAGGAGCACAGTAAGATCTTAGAGGTCTTTTCCAGTCTTAACAATTCTATGACTCTACCTTTCCGGGCTTGCTGGAGGTACTTGGCCAACAAGGCGCCAATGTTTGCTCTTTGGTCAAGGCTCCCATCCAGGCGTTGAATGGATTTCAGGGGGCCAGGAGAGGAAGGGGCACGGATGTGCCGGTGGTGTCCCGTCAAGCTCTGCTCCAGCTCAGCAGCCAGGGGGTTCCCATCTTGCGATCCCACCATTTGCTGTCCCAAAGAGCTCGCCGAGAGCACGGCAAGGAGCACGCAGATGCATATGCTACCATACATTGCTGGAGGGAAAAGGAACCACAGCATGTTAGAATCACCAGGTTTGCTGTGTCATCTAACCCCACCTTCCCTGGGGGGCTGGTTTCTGGGCAAATCTGGGTTGTGGTGTTGGTTTTTTAATGCAGGTGACTGGGGGATCTGTCAGAAGTTGGGCAACATGAATGTGAGTAGTTAAGTATCCCTTGATAAGAGTAAGATCCATTGGAAGGAACAGAATTGATTCAATGTAGTATGTGCTAATGCCTCCCCAATCCACCAAATTCTTATTTGCTTTTCTTTTTTTCCTTTTTTTTTTTTTTTTGTTTGGAAGCTGTATTTTATTAAAATTTAAGGGCATGAGCCCAGCTCTGCGAAAAATCTCAGGATTCAAATATTTCAGTATTTCGTTGTACTAAAAACTGCTGTTAGCACAACACTCAGTTTTGACAAGTTCTATGAAAAGCCTTTATTCTACCAACCTTTGCTGGCTTGAACTTTAGTGTTCAAAAGGTTTCATCTCATCATACTTAGAAATTAAAAAACCCCAAACTTGTCCCAAAGAATGAAAAAACAAAATTTAAAACCACCCCAAGCATTTGATCTAACAGCAGAGGTGGTAAAAGCTGTTTAGTTAAGGGCTGTAACACATAATGTGCAACTTAAAAATAATCTTATTCATATAAAACAGAGAATTCAAATGTAATTTTTTTTTTTTTACTGCTTCTTTAAGTAAGAGACAAGATGGTGTCACTTTATGAGATTGATCATATAAACTGAAATATTTATAATATTATTCTATAAGCTGAAATATTTATTGGGAATTGTAATGACAGGATGAGTGGTGATGGTTTCAAACTGAAAGAGGGTAGATTTAGATTAGACATAAGGAAGAAATTCTTCACTCTGAGGGTGGTGAGAACCTGTCCCAGCTTGCTCAGCGAGGTGGTCGCTGCCCCATCCCTGGAACCATTGCAGGTGAGGTTTGGCCAGGGCTCTGAGCAACCTGAGATAGTTGCAGATGTTCCTGCTCAGTACAGGGAGGTTGGATGAGATGAGCTTTAAAGGTCCTTTCCAACCCAAACCAGTCTGTGATTCTATGAAATCTGTATTTTTCTGGAAATAAAAATTACTCTGTTATTAGGAGAGACAAGCTATCTAGTACTTAATGCTATAGGGTAATTTCCACTTATATTTCCATTTATAAATACACATTCATTATCTCATCTCTACGAGATTTTTTGAGTTGAGTTTTTTAACAGTATACTGAACTAACCTTTTAGTTTTAAAAGAGAAGAAAATTAAGTTCATTTTCCCACTACGTATACTAGATTGGAAACACTCGCAATGCATAAAATATGGGTGGATTTGTTTTTAGTATTGTTAGTTAGGAGATGAATGAAAAATGCCGAAATACCTCTCCAGTATGGTTATGAGTGATGCACCACGTAGCTTTTTAACCAACCCCATTATTGTATTTTTTTACACAGATATATATTAATAATGGCTCCAAAGACAAAATCCCACCCCAGATAGCTCTTTATCTTTCAGGACCTGGAGTATAACCCACCCTCCCAGGTGTTCGCTGGGAAGCTCCCACAGCCCCCTCAGCCCTTCTACCGGCGCTGGGGCCCATCCAGCACCCCTCGAGAGCAGCCTGAACCCCTTAAATCCCTGCCAAGCACCCAGCCACAGCTGCGTTTGCTCCTTCATCCTCCTGGAGATGCCGTCAGAGTTGCCGCACCGGTAAGTACCGGACCACCCTCCTTCCCCAGTATAGCAACCCCCCTCCCCAGCAAAGATGGGGTCGGAGGAGGGGTTCCTACCTTTCCCCTGCGCTGTCCCGAGGTGGGGGCCGAGGAGGGAGCGATGCCGAGGCAGTGAAGTTCGAGGAGCCTCAGCCTCGCGCTCTTAAATACCGGCGGGCACGGCGGCGATGTTTGCACAGCTCTGACGCAGCCGGGGCTCAGCCCCCCGGCACCGGGAGGGGGTGTGTGGGGAGGGGGTGTCTGTGCCTCCCGGGGGGGCACCTTTTCCGTCCTCTCGTGGCGGGAACGCGGCGTGAGGCTCGTCCCGCCCGATGAGGCGGCCCCGACGGGAGCTCTCCGCGGGGACGAGCCGCGGGGGAGCCGGGAGCAGGGGCTGGATTGTAGCTGGACATTGAAAACTGCTGCCCCCCAAGCCAAGATACCAATGGTGAGGGGCTGCTGGGGGGGGTCCCGCCGGTGGCAGCAGCGGGGAGGGCTCACCTCGACTGCGTTTGTCGGCAGGGGGCTGGGGGTTTGGAGGCCCCTCGCTGCAGCCTCCTGCAACCTGGGTACAAACACCTCCAGACCCCCTCCTCCCCTGGGACTTCCTGTTTCCTTCTATTTCAGGAAGATAGGACAGTCATTTTGTTGTGGTGGTGGTTGGGTTTTTTAATACTCCTCCCCAAAACCAAACCAAACCAAAAAAACCCACCAAAAAAACCCCCCAAAACATAAAGGTGAGGATAAGCCCCCACTATGATAACTGGAGGTGGGGATGGAGATGGGACAGGGATGGAGATAATGGAAACGGGGATGGAGATGATGGGGATGGAGATGGGCTGTTTCTCCCTCTCCAACCCCCAGAGCTCCACGTCCCCCGAGGGCTGCGGGGACCACCACCGTGTCCCGGTCCCTCCTCCCTGCTGGTGCTGCCCAGCAGCGATGCCCGGGCATGTCTTTTCCGGTGAGGGGGGGGCGATCTCCCCTCGACCCCCGGGGCTATCGGCTCCCGAGGTGGCCGCCAGAGGGCGCCGCGCCGTCGCGCCGAGCACCCTCCATGCGGTGCTGAGGGACATGGGTTAGTGGTGCCCTGGTCCTGCTGGGTTAACGGTTGGACTCGAAAGTCTACATTTGAGACAGAAAATAAGTTGAAGCAGGTTGCCAGGAGAAAGAACAATGCTGGAATTGTTCCAGCAGTGCCTGTCCAAGTGCAGGTTTAATGGCTCTCTGAAAAAAACCAAACGACGAAACAAACCTGTAACATTCCTGATAATTCAATTTAACTATTTTATCTTGGTGGGGAAGACATTTACTGTTATGAGACAATTAAATAGTACTGAATTGAACTGTAGGTGTTTGGGGAAAAGTATCACAATCTTTCTGGGAAGGGACAATTCTGGTAGAGTCGCATCAAGGCCTTGTGAACCTCTCTGTAGATAATGAGTTCCCAAGGGACTGGCCCAACGCCTAATAGAAGGGGAAGACAGAGAGCTTACTAAAATATGCAAATGCATAATTCATGTCACAGAGGTGTAAATATAAACGTAGGCATTTAAGGCTGGTATGTCTGCCTGGTTGAACAAATACATACTATAGGAGTTCATTTTACATCAAGCTGATTTGGAATATCAGTTCATTTGTAAATATATCCAGGATTGTTCAAATGGAGCGTGTGTGTGTGGCAGCCAAGTTGGGGTTGTTCAACCTGGAGAAGAGAAGGCTCCAGGGGGGCCTTTTTGTGGCCTTTCAATATCTTAAAGGGGGCTCCAGGAAACTGGTGAGGGACTTTTCATGAGGGCTTGTAGTGATATGACTAAGAGGCTTCAAACTGGAGGAGAGTAGATTTAGATTAGAAATTAGGAAGAAGTTCTTCACTTTGAGGGTGGTGAGACACTGGCACAGGTTGCCCAGGGAGGCTGTGGATGCTCCATCACTAGGTGTGTCCAAGACCAGGTTGGATGGGGCTTTGAGCATCATAGCGTATGAAGAAAACGAATGAGGCTACAACATGATGCCAAGTTATTAAAGTCAGTGTTTCTGCACCATCTACAACTTTGGTTACAGACTTTTGAATGCAATTTTCCTCACTGAATTCCTTAATCCTGGTACATATAGGCCCTAGAGATCATTTTCTGACTTACTGATGCTTTCTTCGGTGAGAGTTTGAAGTGTGTAAGTTCCAGTCCTCAGTAAATATATGTTAATTAATGGCATTTTAGAATGGTTTTGGGCAGAGATAAAAGACCAGGAAGCCTGTTCAGCAATATACTAACAGGACTCTGAGGCGAGTTGCCTGCGGAAAATGCGTGAACCCCAGGAGGACCTTGTGCCACCATCTCAGATGGAGTGGGGCAGATACAAGACTTAAGCCTTAGTTCACCAGGAAGAAAAATGCTTTGGCTGCACCAGGGCTTGAGCGATATTGCAAGAATCCAAGTATAGACATGAAAAAAATTTAAACCCTGCAATGCAGTAGATACTAAGATAGATGCCTCCCTAAACTAGAAGCTGGATGGTGCCATAGTTTAGAGGCTGCAGGCTTCGTAAAACTGGTTTTCTGGCAAGTATCTTAAAAGATTTGAGTTCCTCTAAGCTTTTCCCCCGTGACAATCAAGAGATCTCTGTCCTCAACTGCTTCCTCTTTATCTGCTGAAGGTTTTCTCCTGTGTACATTTTCACAGTAAACCAGAGTCTTGGATGTATTTTAAGACAGTGCATTGCTCTGCTGCTACTTCTGTGGGTGTTAATTCAGACATTACATTTTTGGTAGTTTGTGGTTGTTTGTTTGGTTTTTTAAATATTTTTATTTTTAATTCAGTAATTACTATCAAATGACTTAAATGCTTTCACTCCAGTCTCTTTTCTCTGAATGTGCATTCTACTCGACAGGAGGATAAGCTCTGCTTGGAGTTAATTCAGAAACTAGGGAAGAAATTTTGATCCTGGGCAAGTGAACAGCAGTATTGCCTGGAATTGTAAGGAATCGGGATCCTCTGCTTGAAGAGTCACCCAGGAGGTTCTACCTGAACAGGAGGAGAAAATTCTTTGATGTGAGGTGACTTTTGGTCATGAGAGGTGTAGGCAATGTACCCTGAATGATATTCTCTGTCCTTTCAACAAATACTTTGTCTCTAGATATCTCAGTTTTAGTACAAAGATTTTTAGGAATCTGGGTTTTGATGAGATAACAGAATGGAAGGGGGTGGAAGGGACCTGTGGAAGGTGTCAGAGCCTGGCCTAGGCTGCCCAGAGAGGTTGTAGAGTCTCCTTCTCTGGAGAGATTCCAAACCCGCCTGAACAGGATCCTGGGCACCCTGCTCTCGGTGAGCTGCTGGAGATTTCAGCAATTATCTGGGAGGTGTGGTAGCATTTGAAAAGGTAGGAAGATAAAGGCCTTTGTTGACAAGCACAAAATAACAGGTACAGTAACTAATCTGCCTGCTTTGTGGAATGATTTGGCATTTAGAACTCACCTTTGTCCGTGACATGCCGATGTCACTTTGCCATGTATATTTCAACCAAAATTGGATGAAAACAAACAGTAAATAAAGAATACATGTATATATTAGTTTATTATTAAAATACCCTACTACAGAAAGGAAACAGGTTGTAACTTTCAAATCCTTCGTACTTTCCAGGTGCACTCTCCTGGAGCCAGACAAGAAGTGTTTTTTCCAGCATGCCGTGTCCTGTGGGAGATGCTGTTTGGTCCTGTGCAAAGAGAGTCTGAATTATCAACACTAGTCAGACAACTTAAAATCCCCAAAGGGCAGTTCTGTACATGGCAGGTATGATCTATTGTCCATTTGTCTCCCAGGCATTCTCATTTTTTTATCTATGCTAAAACTAAAATCAGAATTTAAGAATAGCAGAGTAATGTGAGACTGGACAGACTGGGCAGCCAAGAAGAGCATTTTTGGTGTTCTTTTAGAAGAGTTTGGGGCTTTCTGTTTCATATGTAAGTGGATGGGACAGCTGGAGTCTTGTTATTTCACTTCTGCTGTTAAATTATCCTTCATAATAGGGAAGGAAATTGAATTAACCTGGGTGCAAAATATGAATTGTTATTCTGACAATTCCTATTCAAATGGAAACGTCAGCAAGGTCCATAGAAGGTGTAGATGCTCTGTAGCTTTTATGAATGGCTCGAATGGAATGAAAAAATACTGGTGCTCTTTGAGCAACAACTAAGCCTGCATTGCAGTGAGCCAGTGGGAGGAATTTGGGAGAGAAGTGTTGTAAAGAAGGTATTCAGAGGTCTTGGGGTTTGCCCAGGGGATGAAGTCAATATTCCCGACTTCTGACAAGGCTGCTCCTGCACTGATTGCCCTGCAATATCTCTTGGATGTACTGGAGGAGATTTACCTGCCTCGTGGCAGGAAAAAATCATTAGCCAGGAGGCTCCATAGTCTAACACTTAACTTTTTTGCCCTGGTGTTTCACACCTACCTCTGTGGCCACCATAACTGAATTACAGCCTCCAGAAGGTCAGATTGATTCAACTTGCTCAACTTACTCCAAGGCTAAGGAAAAAGAGAGAGTTCACTCAGAGCCCTACTTTAAATTCCTCTCAGCTGCCCCTTAGTGAGTGAGCCTTCCTTTAAAAAAGCAGAAGGAAGATTTCTAAATTAAGATATTTTACTGAATTATTAGGTATAAACATATTTTTAAAGTACTGGGAACCAAGAATACACGTGATTCTATGATAGAAAATAATTATTACTCAGACAGAGTAACTAAATCTAAGGGGAATAATTCTTTGGAAGCAAACAAACTTTGATATATACGACTGGCTTTTTATTGTTTCTAGATGTCTGTCTCTAAATTAGGTTTTTCTAAATAAAAAAGATTTACTGTATTCAGAGTAAAGCCTGAAACAACTTAAAATCAGCTGTTCTAACCAGTGCTGTGTGCCATGGAAGACACAGCTTTATGGTAATTTAAATAATTATGGTTTCAGGCTGACTTCCTAACATTAACAAAGATTAATTAGTGGGATTGTTCTTTGTGCAGAATGCACCCCAAGATACTATTGGACTTCTTGGCCAAGAAGGCACGTTGCTGGCTCATGGTGAACTTCTTATCCCCCAGTTCTCCCAGGTCCTACTCAGCAGAGCTGCTTCCCAGCAGGTCAACCCTTCACCTCTACTGATCTGTGGGGGTTATTCCTCCCCAGGTGCAGGACCCTACACTCACCCTTATTGAACTTCATGAGGTTCCTCTCTGCCCAGCCCTCCAGCCTGCCCAGATCTCACACAGCCTGTTGGTGTATCAGCCACTCCTGGTTTTGTATCATCAGCAAACTGGCTGAGGGTCCACTCCATCCCTTTGTCCAGGTCATTGATGACTATGTTGAAAAGGATGGCCACAATGGTGCTGGGGTTCCCAGTGTGACCTGTGTGGGGACACAGCCATACAAGCACGTTCTTTGGTAGATAATGCCCGTGGGAAGACAGCAAAACAACTGTCAACTTCATAAGAGCTGTACCCATTGTCCTCTTCTTCTGGCCATATAATAGAACATCCACTGATTGGGTGTACGTGGGCTCTGCTAAGTGGGTGTTGGCTGCTTGATCCATCCCTGAACTATTCATCAGTGTCTGTGTAGTGTTGGGTCTGATGATGCTCTTGTTGGCCATGCCACTGGTTGCAATAGATGGGTTGGCATTCTGTGACATTCTCCTCATAGAAAAGTTCAGGTCACGGACAACATACTCTTAAATCTTTATTTGCATCCTGAAAAATTATGTTCAACCTCTCCAGGCTTGGTGAGGGGCAAAGATTTCAAGCTGGTGACCAGTATATCAGAAAACAGGCTATTGTCTCCAGCCATAAATCATAGAAAGCTTTCATTAAGGTGAAGCAATGGTGTGCACGTGCGTGTGGGTGTGCAGGGTGGTGGGGGCTGAGGTTTCCTTGGCCGCCACGGCTTCTTTCCAACCCAGGAGAGTACTCATGGTGCTGATTCTCTCCTCATCCTTTTTACGCCCAAAGCAGAATGTTTCTATAGATGTTTTTTCCATGCCAAAATGGATTTTCATTTATGCAGAAGAGTACAAGATATTTCACAATAAAATGTACTGGAAAGGTGTCTAGAAATGAGAGCTTCACAAGCAGGTTGTGTTTTCAGAAGAAAGGAAAAAGATTTTTAATGAGCATGGATCCGTGGAACATAGTGCAGGCAGTGTGCAAATGGTCAGTATGTGTAAATGCTACTTGGGCCTCATGAAACATGATTCTCGTGCAATTTGAGCTGCACTGCATTGCAGCAACTGCTCAAACCACTTCTGAAAGTCTTCATTCTGGCCTGATTGATTGTGCAAGTCACTGGGTGAATGGAAAGGAAATACACTCAGGTTTCATGGAGAAGGGGAAAAAATAATAAACTAAATATATACGATGAATAAACAATCAGTGAAAACCACACAGGATAGAATCCCATTATTTGATGCTTTTGAATTTTTAACAAGTCGTACACAATTCTATTGCTAAGCAATAAATTATTAGCAGCAGATCATTTATCTGACTATTCTGATCTGTAGAAATTATCTTCAAGCTGAAGATAGAATAATATGATGGAAATGCAGTGGAAAAATGTCTTGTTTAAACTAAAGCTAGAACATTACTGTGCAAATGCAACCAAGAAAGATTGTATTTTACCTTTTTTCTCCCGTATAGCTCTGATCTTCATGCACATTAACTTCCCTCCTCTTTTGTCTTGTCTTTAGCATTTATGCATTTTTCTTATGATTTCTGAGACTTTACAAATAAAGAAAAAAAACATTGACAGAAGCTTAATTCTAATCAAAATTATTTTTATTCTTTTATGTGCACATTTATATACTTATAAAAATAAATAAATTTTTGCTTTTGCATGAGGTACCAGGATTCTCTGTAGGAGCTGGAATTTTTTGCTTTAGCAACCTGAGTTGTTGCTTTCTACCTCCTCTAACTTCCACTGAAAGATGAGACTGGAGGGGTACAAGGTTTTGAGTTCTCAAGCTGTTGTTTTTAACGTATATATTTATATAATGTGTATATACAACAATTTAATATTTATATAATGGTTATATTTATATAATATTTACATTTACATAACAATACCATCATTTTTTATACATCAGAAGTATCCACAGGTTGCTGCAGATTGCCCAAAGGCTCTTGCAGTCAGATCATGAGCAGATTATTCTTGGTGAACAGCAGGTCGACCTTACAGGAGTGAACCATGAGTTTATTGAAATGAAAATTACATAAATTATTTCTATCTCTACCTCTGTAGATTTGTTCTAAAAGGTTTGATTATATCTTTGTGCACTGAACGCTTTTGCCACTGAAATGTAAAGCAAGATTTGGATCCCTCCTGCTTTCATATGAATGCAGACCTTCCCCTAGCCTACTTTAGTACATCTAGCAGTGTAAAGAAGTTTTTATGGACAAAATAAATCTTTCTCATTTGAGTGTCAAACCAGTAACATTCTTCCCTCTTTTTTTCAAGTGGAACTAATAGTAACTTGAAAACTTATACGTTGTGTTTCACTGGCAGGTGAGAAGATGCCATTTGGGTACCAGATAAGTGAAGGAGGCATCTGATGTTCTCTAATGGCTGAGATTTGTGGGAACTCTTCCTGGAACTGCTGTTGTATGGAAATGGGAATGTGTTTCCACTCACCTATGATGAGAGGTAAGTGGAACTTGCTTTCTCAATCTCTTACTGAAAAAGGGAAGCTGCTCAGTTTATCACTCTTGATATAGAGTGCCAGGCTTTGCTTCTTGTATTCATTTCTTGTTTGCTTTTTAATTCATTTGGGATGAAAGTCAGGATTAGTCCCTCTCACAGGTTTCTGATTGTTTTAAATCTGCTGCATTGCCACACTTTTGGTCTTTTCCTGAAGAAGTTACAAATTGGTTCCTATCTAGATAAATAATAAAGAAAAGCATCTCTGGGTTTTTGTTTGCTTGTTTGTGTTTGTTTTTTTTTTTTTATAAAGACATTACAAATTGGGGTATTTAGCAGAAAAATCAATGCCATACAGAAAAGAGCTCCCTTTCTTAGCTAATAATGAAATGCTTTGTTGCTGGTGAATCTTTTAGGGTGGAATGTGGAACCAATATTTTTGT
Source organism: Brachypteracias leptosomus (assembly GCA_013401335.1). Classification (NCBI taxonomy): domain Eukaryota; kingdom Metazoa; phylum Chordata; class Aves; order Coraciiformes; family Brachypteraciidae; genus Brachypteracias; species Brachypteracias leptosomus. The sequence goes on from VYZX01000895.1 coordinate 34,757, forward strand.
TAACCAAACCTTAAACACATACTGGCACACACAGGACTTCCTGTGAAATAAAATGAGATGGTGAAGCTGGAGAAGTCGGGAATCACATAGATAAGGGATTCTTAGCTGGGCCTTTTTGATGAAGGGAATGAACTCTGGTTTTGTTCAAATGCTGCGGGTTTAGTTTATTTGCCCAATAAAGTGCTGATGGTGTTATGGGGCCAGTTGGAGACCCCTCACTGAGATCAGAGTGCTGTTTTTAAGTTCTGTAAAAACACATGGAAAGCAAGTAACTCATTATCTAGTTAGTCTGACAGCAAGTGAAAACAGACCTATTGGTAGTGAAAACAAATCTCTAAAGCCCATGAAAAGAGAGGTGGAGAAAAAAAAAACAAGAACCTTGTTAAGTCAAACTCTACCTTTAGCCAGAACTGCAAATACTTGAGCCTTTCTCTTTTCTTCTTCTGAGTCAGAAACCTCAAAGCTTTTAGCTTCTACTATCCTTTCTTTTTCTTTCCCTTTGGATTCTGTGTTTTAGTACACTACCCATTGTGCTTTATAGATACGACCCACTCTCAAAGTTCTTGTCTCAACAGCATGTTTTGGCCAAGCTGCTTCTCTCCCCCAGGAAGTTCTGAGTTCCATACTGATTCTGAATTACTTTTTTTTTTTCCTTTGATATCCTGTAATTTCTGGGGAAAAAATACTTCTGTATTTTCCAGTCTTAGCATGTCAGTATCAAGTGTCACGTCCCAAAGGCTGGGATATTGGGGCAGCTGAAGTGCAGCTGTATCTGCTGAGTGGTGACAGCACTGTCTCCTGTTGGTGAAGAACCCGAGCCCCCTCTTAGGAAGGTTGGGGTGGCTGCTGGAACCAATGCCACCATATTGCCTTGGGTCTGATCAGTGGCCTGTAGTACTATAAAGGTTGTTTACCTCTCATTGAAACAGATTCTTTCTTCTGTACCCGATGTCTGAGTTCAGAGCAAGGATTTGGAAGGTTCTTTCTATGGGGCTATTGCCGATCCTCTACAAGTGAAGCTGTCCCAGGTGATTTCTCCCATCACTATCCTGGCTTCCCTTCTCTTTCTGTATAGGCAGAGAAAACGTTCTTCAGGAATACTCTCAGTGAGGAATAAACAGGAAGAGACAATAACCTCTAATAGTTTATAAAGGTTCCTATAATGAAGGCATTAAAGAACATAAAGAAAGGTCTGCCTTGCCAGAAAACCACGTGGTGATGCAGTTTGCCATTAGTTAACAGCTCCTAACACTAACTGCCTTAAAGCAGCAAACAGTTGACTGCATTTTAAAGCTGAACTTTTATCACAGGCTCTTGGCTCTATTCCCAGCAAAGAAATACACCAGATAACTTGTTTATGGGCTCTGAAAAAAATCAGGTCTGTTTTCTGATGCCTGAGTTCTACCTGGGGAAAAATAATAACTCCTCAAGCCATCAGTTTCTTTCGGAGATTAAATGGAATGAAGAGCCTGAGGAATCCAAATAACATGCCTGGAATTGCACATCAGTGCAGAGGGGCTGCTAGCAGGATAAAAATGTCATCTTTCAAACCAATTCTCCATGTTCCAACCATGTTAGAGGAAATCAGCATAATTACCGAGGGATTCTTAGACACAGGTTTCTTCTATCATACCTTCATTCATAGATATTAAAAGCATCCTGCCTTCCCTCACAGCTCTTCTGGCTCCCCCACCTTTCCATAGCCTGGGTTTCCTGATATTTTCCTGATGCTATCCAGGGGTTTTGCCTGTGTGTTTACTTGGTTCAAGGGATTTTGCTGGAAATTCTATGCTGAGGCACGTAGTTGCCTTTCCTTAACCAGCAGCTGAGGCTGTGTAGTGCTGCCCTGGGACTTACCTGTTGGATTCCACTGGAATTGATTACAAAGGTGTGAAGCCAGTTGGTGACATGCCTAATGTGGAGGCTAATGCTGGCACAGCTTCCCAGCTGCTGAAAGAGGGAAGGGGGGAAATTCAGGATGAGCAAGTTGATGAAAAGGAACCATGGAAAAACAAGATAAGTGCAAAACCAGAAGGAGCACAAGAAAGAATAAAAAAAAGAAGGAATTATTCTAGAAGGAAAGCAGCACTAGAGAGAAGCCTGGGGCTAGCAGAGCAGGGAAGGGAAACAGAAAAATGCAGGGAATAAACATATAAAACAGAAAAGAAAGGGGGAAAGGAAACCATTCTTCACATTCTTTTCCCTACTAACGCATGCTCTAAGTGCTACATCCCTGGATTTGTATTTTGCAGTAGTTCCACACATCTGACAGCTTTCTCCAGCACTCCAGCTGAAGCAGAAGGAGCTTGTAGCTTTTTCCTCCTTTTCTGTCCCCCGGTGCCCTCTCAGCACTTCCCATGTGCTGCTGGCAGCAGGCAGCAGAAGGGTTATTCGGCACAATTCTCCCACTAGATTGAGTGTGAATGCATTTTGGCAGCAGTTCCTGCTAAACAGCGTATGCTTTACACATGGCCCCTTCCTTGTAAAGTTTGGGGTAATATTTCACTAGTTTTTATCTCTCATTTATGTTTCCTTTCCCTGTGTGAGAATGAGCATTGGTAGAGTGCATACCTTTTGCTAGTTTACTGTGTGTTTAAAGATCAGCCACACTGATGGATGGTTTTGTCTCCCTCTTCTTTGCCTTACCTATAGATATTTTTTCCTTTCTTTCCGGTAGAAGCTTCTGCACAAGGCAACATGTTTAACCAGGCATAGAAAATGGCAGTTGTGTTTATCAAGTGTGCAAGTTCTGCAGTATTTTCACCCAGGCTGTGTAGCCTTTTCTTTGCTTTTGGAGAATGTGTGAGGTTCTATTTCTTTGAAGAAAGGATCAAACAAGGTGACAGTGCATTTGCTTACAACTCCAAGCCTCTCACTCAGTTGGGGTTGTCCAAAAACCTCTTTTCTCGGTGCTAATCCAGGCTATTTCCCCTTCTCTCTTTCTGGTTCACTGCTCAGAGAATGTCTTTGTGGTATCTCTTCAAACACTGTTAACGGTGGTGAAAAACTGATGCTTACAAGCTGCAAAGTGGTGACTTCTGGTCATGAGAGGTGTAGGCGATGTACCCTGAATGGTATTCTCTGTCCCTTCAACAAACTCTTTGTCTCTAGATACCTCACTTTTAGTACAAAGATTTTCAGGAATCTGAGTTTTGATGAGATAACAGAATCACAGAATGGAAGGGGGTGGAAGGGACTTGTGGAAGGTGTCAGAGCCTGGCCCAGGCTGCCCAGAGAGGTTGTGGAATCTCCTCCTCTGGAGAGATTCCAAACCCACCTGGACATGATCCTGGGCACCCTGCTCTGAGTGAGCTGCTGGAGCAGGGGGGTTGGATTAGATAGTCTCCAGAGGTCCTTCCCAATCTTTACAGTTTTGTGACTCTGTGATCTCTATTGTTGGGGTTTTTAGTTGGGATTTTTTGGTGGTTGGTTTTTTGTTTGGTTGGGTTTTTTTTGCTTTACCAGAAGTAATCCACATTGCTAGTGTACTGAAAATGACTGGAAGTAAGTTACAAGAATATTATGGGGGTTTTTTGTTGGTTTTTTTTTGGTGGTGTATTTACTGTCACAGCATTAACAGTATAAGGATGTGACTGAATAATTCATGTATGTTTTACTGAGGAGTTCTCCCAAGCAACCAAAAGCTTTTCCTAATGGTTTGCCTTGACAGTGATTCCAGCCGCTGCTTGCAATGTTTGATTTGCAGAGCCCTGCCACTCTGCTAATGTGGTTCCCTTTCACAGCTCATATGAAATTCTCATATAAAATCATTGCCTTACCTATAGCCTGATAAATCCTCTCCCTTCTTTGGCTCTGTCAATTTGTATGAATATTTCATGCTGCTGCGAGTTGATCCAGTTGGTCACATTAGTGAACATCCCTTTCTCTTTGATTTTTACCACTCTGATACTCAGTCAGCACTACCATTTTAAAAGGAAAACAGGGATCAATTTGCACAGTTTTCTGCCATATAAATATCGTCTTCTGTACACTATTCCTGCTATATCTCCTTACCTCCATTTTCATCTACTGTTTTGGGTTTATGTGGCAAGGTTTTGGCTACAGGGGTGACTTAGAAACTAGGGGCTGTCCCCATATTGGACAGAGCCACTTCCTACTAGCCCTGAAATGGTCCTACTAGAAGGTGGGGGGGTTTTTTGCATTTATTTCTCACTGTCCTACTCTCCTTTTTATTGACAATGAATTAAATTAATCTTCCCCGAGCTAATTCTGTTTTGCTTGTGATGGTAACTGATGGGCGATCTCCCTGTCCTTATCTCAACCCAAGAACTTTTTCACCTTCTTTACTACCAAGTTGGGAGAGCAAGAGTATCTTGGTGGGCACCTGGCAGCCAACCAAGGTTAACCTGCCACTTTTACCTAAAATGGTCCCTTGAGGTCTTTTAGGCAGACTGTAGTTATGGATTTACTTTAGCAAGTACTTACCACAAAAAGTAACCGGCTGTCAGGGAAAGATGAATGTTTCCTCACTCCCTTCCTTGGAGTGCAAACAAATTGCTTATGCAGGTATCTGAACCACAGGCTTTTCCTGCTGAAAAATAAGCTTTGGATGGCTTCGATCACTTGAAACTGAGCACGGTTTGATGGCAAGGGAAGGCAACATGAGCCTTCTTGCACTAAAACACTAATATGCTCCAGAAGTCATGGTGGAGACTTTTAAATCTCCAATTCATTCCCTAACAACTTGATTGTCATAGTCTGTCCAAACCCATTTGACATTCCTTTCAACTCCTTCAGGGCATTCAAATTCCACAAGCATTTGTTGTTCTACCTAATTAATTTGAAAGACTGTGCTTAATCCCAGAAATAAATTGATCCCAGAAATAAGCTGTAGAGCCCTTTGTTGGGATTACACCAGGCAGTGCTCAGTGACCTTTTCTATTACATCAGACTCTTGTTTATAAGAGAAGCTGAGTTTATTAATTCTGAATGTAGTGCAGCCACTGGCCAAAATGATTCTATGATTCTAGGACCCTAGACCTGGCTCTTGACCTTGCCTTGTCTGCGGCTGCCGTCTTCAAACCTTCAGTGAGTGTGCTCTGCTGAGTGAGGGCACTTCCAGCGCTGTGGCCACCTTTGGTTCCTGGCTTTTTATCCTTTGTGGAGCTTGCTTTCTTGCTGCTTTCCTACAGGTAAAATCATTATAGAATTATTTTGGTTGGAAGAGACCTTTAAGCTCATCAAGTACAACCATTAACCCAGCACTGCCAGGTCACCGCTAACCCATGTCCCTCAGCACCACATCTCCACAGCTTTGAAACTCCTCCAGGGATAGGGACTCTTGCGCAATAGTTTGATTTTATATTCTTCTTTTCTGATCTTCAATTCTTAGAAAGTATTACTGTATAAATTTTCCCTTGGTCTGATCCCAGAAGTTGGTGTTTTCAAACTGGAGGACCCTCAGTTTTATTACCTCTTCTTTTCAGGAGTACAAAGTTCAAACAAATTAGGATGTCCTTTTATATGACAAGGACATGAAAATCTACAGTGAATCTAAATTAAGAACAAAGGATAATATTAAAGGAGAGGAATAAACAATTCCAGTTGTTAAATACTTACCACTCTGAATCTGATTGAGCTTTTATGTGGCTCTGCAGATTTTCTTTTGCAGTAAGTTTTTGACAGCACCGTGTACTACAACAATCCCTTTCAAACGCTCTTTTCTGCTGTTATTCCCCTCAGCTGTGAAGATTTCACACAAGGAGCATTTCTGAGAAGACCTGTAGCTATGGTGAGAAGTCCAGAGGAAAACAAAAAAGGCCTTGCTAGAATAAAGTAAGTGATGAGATATTTCAGCCTACTTCTGTGAAAGGTAATGATATTTATGCTAAAAAAAAAAAAGTAGTATAATGGAGGAGAGTTTTATTACTAAATAAAAAAGAGGTTAAAGATGGTGATTCTTTCAAGGTAAGGAGGATGAGTCTGTGGTATAAGTTCCCAGGGAAGGCTTAACTCACAGTGAATCCTATCTGTCTTACTTGTGTATGCAGGAGCAACTCTCACTGTTGAGCAATTAGAAACACATTTATTCACTGTGAGGTTAGCAAACATGTGTGAGTATGGTTTTCAAGAGTGCTTAGGGACCAAAGTCCTGTGGGTGTGAAATATTCTTTAATACTGGAACTGTTTAATGAAATAAATTTTCTGGAATTACTGTAATATTTGGGGGAAAGGGACTGAGCGAGTTGTGATGGGAAAAGGTGAGCTGCTAGCGATGGCAGTGGCTGGAGAGCTGACCAGACTGAGTATTTCCAGAGCTCTGGATTCAGAACTGAACATGCTCCAAGATTTGGCAGCGAAAGCCCTGCTGGATACAGCAATATTAAACTTTCAGTAGGGAGCGGCCAAACCTAGAGGAACAGAGGCACCCTGGCACAATATTTATTCTGGAAATTAAATACCCTCCTTGTTAGACCTCTGTACTTTTAGTTCTGTTCTCTATTGAAACATCTGTGTGAGAAAATGTCATGCCTTCTTAGTTCTGCTTGCACTGGTCCCTAGCTCCAGATGTTCCCAGGGAAATGGGAATAAGCCTGGGTAACCAAAGAGCCCTGCTGATGGGATTGTGATGGTTCTTTGGCACCTCTGGCAATTATTTGAGTATTAAAATACACTGAAGTGGATCATCCACAAGTTATACTGATGCAGTTAGAAACTTGGTTTCCTTTAAATGGAATAAGGATGGATGCTCCTCTTCCCCTGACCTTGCTGTTGTCTACTCTGTGTGTTATCCTTGGTGCTTAAGAATCCTGATGAGCTTTTAGATGGATGGTGGCTGCACTGAAGAAGAACCAGGGAAATTCTTCAGCAAAATTAGTGGCAATTAAAATTCACCTTCAGCAGGGTTTGCTTCTTTAAATGAAAATATAAAAATTAAGGTACTTCGACAAATATTTCAGTGGAGTTGTTTCTTATTAACTCCAGGACTTGTTTTCTGGATATAATCTGCAAGCTTCCTATAAAGATTATTAAAACTTCTGCAGCCTTCTTGGCTCTACTTTTGTGTATTTCTTTATAATATTTTTAACTGAGAATCTTACCTGTTACATGCTTACTGAGCTGTTAGTGCCTCTGACTTGTCAGAACAGCCTAAAGATCATTCTCAGAGGAGAACCTGACACCTTTGCAAGCTAAACTGTGGTGAGCGCTATGCTAAGTGCTTGTCTTAGCCATGGTATCACTGTAAAAAGAAATGGTTTTGATGCACTGCCTTGCTTATTTGACAACAGGGAGTGATCATTTGTGTGTTTTCTGTAATTATAACTGCCAGGAAAACATCCTCATAGTCTGATGTGGTGTTTTCTCTCGTTAGTGTACTCTAAAGGGTAAGAAACCTCATATTTACCCATAAAAGGCTCTAATGAGATCCATGTCTTCATCGAGCCTTGCACAAGAGGGGTAGAGATGGGGCTATATATCCTTGTACAAACAAATAAGGGCTGTGACAATCTTATCCATTAGTATTTTAACCTTTTAAACAATTCTTCTTTCTGTAAAGAAGAATGTTAAGAATTCAAGGTGAGGCAGGACCATTAGTTTATTCTAACCTCTTGAATATATTAGTCCATAAGTAATCCCTATGTTGAAGAGCTGGCCAATAGTGTATCCTCTAAATAGCATCTAGTTGTTATCAAAATGACTTCTGAAATATAGAGTTACTCTTTCTTTATGTTACTCCAGATGTTAATACTCTTCACAGATACAAATTCAGGCCTTAAGCTTCGTTTTGTAGTCAATAGTTTCTGTCACAACCACAGTGTGGTAAATGAAATGTATACTCTAGGTCTTTCACTGCATGGTAATTCCCTCAATCTGTGAATTAATTTCTGAGATTATTCTATGATTTTTATTACCTTTGTGGATCTGTGGTAAGGACTCAGCTTGATCCTCACAAAACCCTGTTAGGGAGGACCTCCATCTGGTTTCTACTTTTTGATACTTCTCCATTAACCAGTTCACTCCTCATATAACGTCAGCTTGTATTGCTGATTTTTTTTGCAAAATGAGGCTGTTGTACAACACTACAAATGCTTCACAATGACCATTGTATCCATGCAGCAACTTTTATAACCTCATCCTGTGATTTATGAGCGTGTTCAACTAATAGAGGTGAAGCTTGGCCGAAATCCCAGATCCAAGTGACAGTATTACCTGCTTGCTTTGATGAGGAGGTTAATGGGAGTAAACTTATCATGGCTATCATAAAAAATTCAGAACTGCCAACTGCTTTTACTCGTACGTGAACGTTAGTTTCCCAGTGGGATCTGTGTGTGCACTTGCACTGTCAGAATCCATCTGGTGTTTGAGTAGCACTGTATGGCAGCAGGTGATGGTGTTATAAGGACAGGGCTTTTACTTGTTATGGAACAGGCTGAGCAGGAAACAATGCAAGTTTCTCTCTTAGTGGTCTTTAAGGAGAAAAGGTGAGCAAATTGTCATTGAAAAGCAAAATGCTGCACTGACAAACACTCTTCCCTAAGGGAGGAGAGAGAGAGTGAGTGAAGGCAATATGAGACACAACATTGTAGGACTTTGATAGCCATGANATAGAATAGAATAGAATAGAATAGAATAGAATAGAATAGAATAGAATAGAATGGATTGTGTTGGAAGGGACCTCAAAGATCATCTAGTTCCAATCCTCCTGCCATGGCAGGGACACCTCCCACTAGAGCAGGTTGATCAAAGCCCCATCCAACCTGGCCTTGAACACATCCAGTGATGATTTATTCACACTTTTCAAGTATTTATAGTTAGGACGTTATTGTGAAGCCAGTTTGCTGTCTATTATGGAGTAGCACTGCGTGGCTGTGGTAGAAGGCAGATTGACTTAATAAATTAGTTATTCCTTCAGTACTTTCAGTGAACCTGATCTGATGGGCTTTATGAAGTGGCAGCAGCAGGGTATTATGATATGATTGTGATATGAAGCACTGATCTAAAGTTCCTTTAAATTCGGGGATGCTTAAGCTCGATAAGCTAGACCACAGGCAGCCACTGACATCAGCATAGATGGAAGAGGAGACATTTATGCAGCAGCAGCGGTACTTGATGACGACAAGGCTCCAGTGTATCCTCATTATAGTAAATTTCTATTGGACAAACATAATCACTACCATGAAAACACAAATAACGCCTGTCATCTTGTCCTAAACACATCATTAGAAAGTTCAAGCATAAAATGCTGCTTACTGACAAGAGCTGAAATCCTGAAAAGCAG
>VYZX01000897.1:5481-32516 GCA_013401335.1 Brachypteracias leptosomus
TCAAAACGAGATACTTGTCCCACTCTAACAACTGATACGTAACATTGAAGAGCATTTTGCTCCTGGCAATATATGAATGAAAGTTAATTGTGGTTTTGGAGTGAAGAGTGTGACACCTACTTAGTCTCACTTGGGCAGAGTTTCTCCTCTTTTAGTATGTTGCAGAAAAGTTTCTTGCTAGATTTCTCTAGTGCCATTTCTAGACACTGCTTGATTCCACAGAACACCCACCCTCCAGCAGACTTGCTGATTTCTTCATGGGATAGAAAAAAATGTGACAAAATGTGTCACCCATACCATACACGTGACAGGAGATTTTAATCTGTTTTCTCCAATTATTTGTGTTTGAGTGGCCTGCTGGATTTATCTCTTGCATGTTCCTGTTCTCCCTCCTAAATCTTATTTTGGCCTCCGTGGGATAGGAATGAGATGACAATTTTCACATTCAACATCACATTTTCACATTCAACAACTATACAAGCAGAATAATTGAATTATATAAGCTAGGGAAGCAATATATGATAGATTTCCCTAATATTTTTATACCAAAGTATCGTGACTGTCAGGATCTGTGACAATTTTCATTTTAATATAAAAAATAACCAAATGAGCCAGACTTGCTTCAGTTTAGTCCCTTTGGTAGGAGCAGCTTTCAGCAGAGACTCAGTGAGGTGAGAAGGATCAGATCTGCAGTGCCTGGAATCAGGTGCTAAGTCCTCTCCTAAGATATGATTGCTGAATAAATGTTTACATATGGAGGGGGATGATTTTCTTTCAGTGTTACTGAAGCCTTTTTCCTGTGTATAGGGAGCATTAACACTGTTGGTTTTGTTCTGTTGCTGGAACATTAACAAATGTTTGGCTTGAATCAGTATTTTTGGGGTTTTTTTCAATCTTATATGGGTTTGGAGGTTTTTTCCCCATCTTCATGTAACATTTTAACATGCTACTTTTAGTGGTTATAGAATTTTGTATTTGAGTAATATTTAAATCAATGTCCCCTGACAGTTTCTGGCTTTTTCTTCCTCATAAGTTGAACTTCCATAAGATCTCTATATGGCTCTTCAAACGCACTGGTTCTTCTTGAGTTTGACAGTGGTGGACTCTTTACCTTCAACTCTTCTGGCTCCTGCCAAAGATGAGCAATCATCTCATGAAGTCAATATGTTATTAAAGTCTGATATCTCTCTTTCTAGTGAGATAGATACAACATTTTCTTCACACCCTGGCAAGCTAAGATGTCAGGATATGATAATATTATACATAACAAAATCTTTTTAGTGGCTTTTAGCCTTTCATAATGACAGCTTTAAAAAAAATCCTTTTCTAAGAAAGCTTTTATTACTTAAATTTAAATGTTTTGCTTTAAACACGCTAAGAAAGCCTGTTAGTATTTGGTGAAGAAATCCAGGTTTGGGATCCTGTTAAATTAGGACATCTAAATAATAGCAATGAAGCAACACTTTTTTTGGAAGGTTGTTTTTTCCCTTGCAGGATACTCTCTACTCCTTCAGTGATAAAATCTTATCACTTCACATCATCAAGGGAGGAAGATGGAGGGAGTAACTTTCTTTGTACCATTCTCTTTGCTTTCTACTTCCCAGATTATATTATTATCTGATTATCTACTTGACAATCCTGATCTGATTTCTTCTCTTAATGAATTTCTGTATTGATTATTCACCATCTTACAAAACTGATGCCATAACTTCTACTTTTCAGGCAGATGATAAATTGTAAGAGATTTTGGAATTCAAAAATTCACATTTTTACAGATAGCACAAACAGCTTTTCCTATTTCAGCTACCTGATGCTTGTATCATTTTTTGCTGGCCCTAATGATTGCAAAACTGATACCATAACTGGAGTGAAAATAATTCATTTTGGAAAATGTTGATATGAGCAAAAGCCAAGCGTGGGGGATGACAGCTGAAAGTGGTGATAAATTGTGTGGGTGCTCTCCTGTAAGAAAGTGCCTGAATCACTATTCCTTAAAAAAAAAAAATAAAAAGAGGTTGTTTTCTCTGTTTGCAGTATTAGGACTTAAAAATTCTTGACATGTCGTTGGCATTCAGTGAATAATGAGAAGCTTATTTTGGGGAATTAACAGTCGTGACTTCACAATTACTTGGATTTCACACTTGTGAATAATTCAGTTTGTAATTATTAGGGGTTTTTTAATGACATGAAGAAAAATACAGCAGTCAATGAGAATCCTTAAGTCAGTGCAATACCTGGTCAGATAAAATCTTATCCCATCTGCTCAATGCAAGTATAAGTGAATCTAAGTGCTGCAGTCAAGTAGAATTCATTCAGTTTTCATCCTTTTTAAAATTTATTCTTTCTAAATAATTGTTCACGCTTGTAGTGTTACATGACAGTTAAAAGTTGCATCTGAAAGTCAGATATTTGAACTTAAATTAGTCCTTATTAATTGGGACAATAAGGTGTATAGCTATTTATTAAGAGACTAGTGCAGTGAGGACCAGTTTTCCAAAAGTATTCAAGTGGCAAAAGGTGCAGGTGATTAACTTTCATTTCTTTTACATTAAAGATCTTTAAAGAGTCTATATCTTTAGGTACATAAATACTTTGGAAAATATCAGCATTCAGCTGATTTTTTAAATAAAATTTCATTCTGTTGCTTTTTGATAGGAATTTAATTTTCTTTTTTTGAAACGAGTTGGGAAAGAGGAGAATTGCTTTTTTTTGGTGAGTTTTTCTTGTAAGTAAATAAGGCAACAGTTTATCCCTTTTTTAATATAAAGTTTTAGATGAAGTCATGGGTGTTATGCTCTTATACTGGTCAATACACTCATGGCAAGTTTAGGTTGCTGTAATTTCAGATTAACACTGAAATGGATTCAGCAGTCCTTGAAAAACAGAAAAATTTAAACATCCCTGGCCTAAATATGAAAGGATACCCCATGTATTTCCAGAAACCTCCCTCATTTTTAGCACCAGTGAGAACACCTCTCAAGTGTGTGTTTCCTGTAAATGAAATCACTTCTTCAGTGAGCCCTTAAAGTTCAGAGCTGGCTCGTCCTGCAGATGAGTTGCATCATAGTTGAGCCTCAGTAGCTGCACAGAGATGGGGGGAGCTCCTGGGTTTTTCTCCAGGGGATGGGACAGTAGATTCTCAAATTCCTTCCTTTGCACCAGGCTTTTCAAAGCAGAGGGACCTGGAGGCTTCCACATTGCTCTGCTCCTTCTGTGTCCAAGCCATGCCGGTTTTCTACTGCTTCTTGTCACTCCAGGTAAACAGGCATTACTCCTGTCCAAGGACAATGTGATTTTTAAGCTGTTTGGACATGCTCTAGAAATCCTTTAAGAATCACATCTGAGATGCTGAACCCTTAATTTTGGAAATACCTTCTAACACTTGGACATCCTTCAGTTCCCTGTCGTGATAGATGTTTAATTTTCCATCCCAGGTATCTGCTCTGCTCTAACACACCAGTGTCCAGTGCCCTTTCCCCAAGATACTGGTGGCTCCTTTAAAGTAAGATGTGCCTATTGCAGGTGTAGCACTTCACATACCAGTATTGCAAGTTTGAAACCCAAAAATGCCTTGATCTGGAAACTGAAAGAGAAATTCTTATTTCTAGACTGGAAAACCACTTTTGTTTTATTCCTCAGCTGGATTCTCTCTTCTATCTGCTGTTTGTAACTAAAAGCCTGTAAGATCCATGCCTTTTTTTTTTTTTTTAAAACATATATTTGAGCCACTTCTTGGAACTTGTGGTGTTTTGATGGAGACTGAATGTCAAATGAACATTCTCCATGCTGTTTTTAATGGAGACAAAGTGTTTACCAGGCACCTGAACATTATTGGTACTTAATTTCAGGTTTTCCCTGCCTGGCTCACGTAACCATTTAGAAATGGGTTAAGATTTATATGATGGGCTAAACCAGAAGCTCATTGAAGCAGAAGGTTTACTTCTACAATGGTGAATCTGGGTGCTCTGAAATAGTAGTAGCATCATGTTTTCCAGGAGCCCTTTTTTTATGGGTGACTATCTCATCGGTAAGGCTCTCTTAGGAGGCTTGAACAAGGTCAGCAGCAGTTTATCCATTTCACTCTTCTGATTTCTTAACTTACAGGCTTTATTCTTGCTTCATTTGCATTTCTCAGGCTGCAGAGGGAATACTGATGTCTGACTGTAAAACACCCTGCTGCCTTTTGAAAATTGTTTGTATTTAATAAAGGAGTTGGAAACACAAATAGCAAATTGTAAAGGACTGTTTAGGGTTAAAGGGGCAATATTTTGGCTTTGGTTGCTACAATGTCAGAGGTGTGAACTCCTTTGATAGTGCTACATGGAAAGCTTTCTGATTTTTAATTAATGATGGGAAAGCTTTTTGTTGTTTTGATTTTTCATGCAGACTCACCTCTTAGTGCAGGGTCCAGAGCTCACTGGTGGCTGATGGGTTACTGGGCTCTACTGTTATCAATAGGGACAGGGAAGCCACAAGTGCAGGAGCCCTGGTTGGGGCTTAGTGAGCAGATGATTTCTGTGTCCCTGGCGTGGCAGAGGGGTTGGAACTAGATGATCTTGGAACCTAAATCATTCTATGATTCTTTGCCTGACAAAATGATCTGTGCAGCTTTGGGACTGCGTGTGGAGCTGTGCCTGAACCCGTAATCCTTGCTGGGCTGAGCTGGTTTGGCACAGCCCTGCTGGGTGACTTTGTAGTTAATCTGTAACTCAGAGTAACTCTGCCTGTGAAGAACCAAGCTGGTTTTATTTTAATTCCCTTTCAGCTTTGTGAACCTATTTCCAGAACTGAAAATCCATTCTTTGACACCTCAATCCATTATTTCTAGATAGTTCTCAACTGATAAATCTTACACTTGATTTGACATCTCTGACCATACAAGTGGTTGTCATGTGCTTGAATATTCTCCATGGGTATTTGACAGAGATTTGAGTGGGTGTTTTCTGCTCAAGTCCCAGTTTGTTGTAAGTCATCTCTCAGTTATGCCTCCTGGAGAATTAAGAATGAAGTCAGGAGGTGGTACTGCTGTGGATAGTCCTGCACCTGGGGATTTTCATGTGGAACAGAGTAAAAGAGAGAGACCAGACAAGTCCTGAGAGTGAGTTTTGGGCTGGCACAATGACATTCTTTTTACCTAAAGATTTACACTTGATTTCAGTCAGTTCTCACTAGTGAATTGAAGGCTGAAAGAGCTGATTTTCCTGCAGATGGCTTAACTGTTTCTCAGGTTTCAGTGTTACTTTTAGTTTGAACTGTCATAAATGTGAAAATAGCTCAGGTAGTGCAAATGGGTGCAGGTTCTGTTTCCCACTTGCTGGATCGAGGTACAAACCTGTTGTTGGCTTTGACATGGTGAGATCTTTAACTCAGGAAACAAAGTGCAGCTTCTAAACCAAATAAACTTGCTATCCACCAACAGAAGTGAGAGGAAGCTTGTTTCCCAAGTGCAGAACATATGATGAGCTGTGCCACCAAAGACCTGTGTCTAAGCTGTGTTTAAGCTCCCTAAGTTCATCTTGGCTGCATCATGTGGAGGTGCCTGCTTTAGCAGCTCAGCTGTCACAGAGGGAGTGACAAGCCACTGGAAGTGGTCACCTTTCCAGCTGGCTTAGTGCTCCCAGAAGCAGCAATGCATCTGGCCCTTGGGACTCAGGCTTCCAGAATGTTTGAAGCTTTGGCAAACTCCTATGCAAAGAACAGCACCTTAAACATAGTGCAAGATGAGTGATCTGAAGAAAGAGCTGGAAAAGTTGTTCTGCATCTACTGCTTGGGGTGGATTTTCATTAGTGGGTCTCATAGGATCCTTTGGAAAGGAAAGATGAGTGTGGAGCATTTTGCTCTGAAGGACAGAAGGTATTATCCAAAGTTGCAAAGAGAATCAGAATTGTCAGGGTTGGAAGGGACCTTAAAGATCATCTAGTTCCAATCTGACAGAGCATGTCTGCTACTTCTTCCAGTAACAGAAATATTCACCTTATGTAGAACATAGAATTTTGATGTCCAGTATGAAAATGTTTTCTCCTCTTGTGTGTGTCTGAAGATCTTCAGGCCTCGCTCAGCCTCTTGGCTACAATTCTGAAACAAAATCACACAGAACCACAGAATATTAGGGGTTGGAAGGGACCTCGAAAGATCATCTCGTGATGTCTCAACTCCTGGCATGGTTGGCATTCCTCACAAAGGCTTTATCTGTATATGGAAGCTAAATGTTGAATTATTACACAGCTTTGCATAGAGTGCAAGGACTTTGATCTCATACTTTGCGGGACAATCTTATCTTTGGAGTGATCAGCACATGCATAAGCAAAGGTGGTGGTTGTACTGGCCAAGTTTTCTTGCTGCTTCTCATTCTCCCCCTCAGCCAGCCACTGCTGATGTCATTGCTGCAGCTAGAAAGAGCTGGGTTGCTTTCAGATGCTGTCACCTGCCTAACAAAGCAGGGATTGAGCTGTGTCATCTCTGAGCCTTCAGAAGTGTGAACAGATGTGCCTCTTCCTGAAAGCCAAAGAAAGTGCCGGATGAGGAGAAAGCTGAACTAGCTGTAGAAGCTGCAGGAGCTCAGAGAGACTAAATGTAGATGGGGGGGATAAAAAAACTTGCATTTCTTCTGATCTTAAAGCTTCTTCAAACTGAAAATTTATTTATATTCCAAAGCTATTTGAGCTATGTGGGTAGGTTTGGAAGGAAGCTTGGTCTGCATGATAGCTGCTGCTGGGAGTTGTATTGGAAATACGTCATTGGGGGGTGTCACACACAAAACTTTCCCTGGTGCCTTCATGCTCAGTGTTTGCTCAAGGGCAGAGTTGTGCTGAAAATCTCACATAGGAAAGGTGTGATTTCAGAAGCCACTTCAAATTACATCAAGATATTTATGAGCTTGAGGTTGCACATGAAGAAAAACTTCTTGCCCAGCAGGGCAGTGGAGCAGGTTAGCCTGGGAGATAATGGGAACTCTTTGCCCAGGGAGGTTCCCAAGCCAGATCCAATTTAATATTGCAGATAGCTCCCCTTCAAGGGGTACATTGGACTGGGTGACCTGCAGAGAATTCCCTCCTGACTGATGTTTCAAGGAGTCTGGAAAGATGCTGCCAGCACATTGATTTCTTCAGGATAATGCTGTGAGAACAAGCTTGCCTTGGAGTACCTGTTTTACTAGGACACTGAAGAGTTAAAATGTTAATTCAGTCATGTGTAAAATTGTGGGGCAAGTGTGTTCTCACTCCAGCAAGATGAAACATCAAGTGGCTTTTCACTGGGACTGGCTGTGCTGTAACCTGCAGATGACTAACCTTGAGGAGTCCATAGATTTCTGACAGGGGTTGGCAGAGTTGAAGGTTGTTTTGGGGGTTCTTCTCAGTCAGAAGAACAGAGAATTAACACTTTGAGCACAGGTAATGTGAAATATATTGAAGGTAAGACTGACACACAGATCTTTGCCTGTAAGTCCAAGTTCTGCAGCTTTGTAGGCATCTACCTTCCCATCATAGAGTCATCTTTAGGCTCTGTGGTGGACTATATTTTTTTTTTCCAGCTGACAAGAATGCTGTTTATCCTTTAACTGTGGGTGGACCGTTCTGTTCAACTAAAAATGTGTGTTGTAGGTGCACTGTTAATAAACTGCTTGTAGATTGTTCAGTGGTGATGCTGGGTTTATTGCCTGAGGAATAACTACTCTTTAACTGCCCAATCATTACATGATTGGGTTTCTACCTTGGGGTTGGATAAATAGAGTGCTTGTGTGCAATTCCACTCTCTTCAGTCTTTCCAGGAAAAAAAGGAATTAAAATCTAATTTGCTAGGAAAGACCTCTACCTTTTAGGAGGAAAAAAACCCAAATATTTTCCTAGCAAATCCTGCTGGACTTGTGCATTTTTACAGTCCTTTTAAAAGCCTGATGACAAGGTCAGGAGTCATGTATGCTTTGCAAATTATTTGCAAGTTGCTGAATGCCTTCTAGATGTTATTTTTTTAAAAAATCTGCTTATTTTATTTATACTTTCAAGTCCATTCAGCAGTTCGATGTCACTGCAGTGAGCTTCTGGGCATGCTGCCAAGGCTCCAGGATTGTCAGGATGTTGGATGAAGTACAAAGCAAAATGCTTGTCTGGGTTTGCTTGTCAATTTTTACAATTAACATAGAGCCTCAGAAGTAAGACCACCCTTGGATGGAACCAGGGCTGACTCTTGCTGACTGAACAGCTGGTTAGAATGTAGAGTTCACTTGGTTTTTAAGATGTCCACAAATTACTCAACTAGAGACGTTCCTTTTGGCAGCCAGAGGTGTCTGTATTTAGTGGTGTAAAATTGTGCAACAGGGTAGCTGTTAATTGAAGATAAGCTTTTTTCTGAAGTATTAAAACTGAATAAAAATGAAATTTTAGCTCACCACTGTCATTGTCTGTCTTCCAGCTGATCCTGGAGTTAGAATGATGTAGTTGGCAGAGCTTTGTTCTTATGGTTTCCACAAATGTTCTCATCCTTTTAAAAATGAAAAATAAAATCACTTTGTATATTTTTAAGTTGTTTTAATATTGCAGCTTGACTTTCATTTGATTCAAACCTAATAAGATATAAGAGCATATGGGGGAGGGGGCTAAATGTTGTTTTTTTTTGTCAGGGAATATAAAATGATCGAGCTGATTTTTCATTTTCTGGGTTAGTTCCTGTGTTCTGTATCAAAACCAAAAAAACCCCTGAAAATATAGAAATATGGATACTTATTTGCCAGTCTGACTTGAGACAGTGCCACATGCTGCCTTGCACTCTTTTTTTTTTCCTTTAGTGTGTTTTGCTCTATACATTGCACTGCAAAGAACAAAGCAATGAAGCTGCAGCATTTTCCCCCCTGCATTTTAGAGAAGATAGTTGGGAATGAATCTGAATGGAGATTATTGTGCTTTGATAAGAGCTGAAAGGAAATCTGTGTGTATGCTTTGAGGTGCTCACTAGGCAAGATTATTTTCTATTGCAAGTTACAGATTCTTTTATTTTTCCATGGGAGAACAGCCACGCTGTGAGAATAAACTGAATTTAAGCCTCTTGCCACTAAAGTGATTTAGTTTTTCCTGTAGGAAAAGAAAACCCAGAAGAAAGGAATTTTAAACTTGACTTGCTTGACGTTCTCATGTAATTGCTGCTTTCCCCTCATTTCCTCTCTCTTTTTTTTTCCTTCCAAGTTTGTGCTGAAGCTTTCAATCCAGACGAAGAGGAAGAAGATACAGAACAAAGGGTGAGAATGAATGAATTGCATCGTGCCTGGTTCTCTCTGCAGCTCCACAGGCAGATGTCTCTGTGCCACCCCTTCCCTTCCACTTGTGCCTGGGGAATGCTGACAATGCCCAAGGGCCAGGGCTCTGAAATTTAGGGGCACTTCGCCTCATTAATCACTATATATTCAATATAATTTTACTTCAAAGGGCTTGAAAGCTGTGCTTCAATCTACCATCTTTAACAGTTTGGATATTTTCCTTTCTTAATTATCTTGTTGAGGCAGTTCCTAGATGCTGCTGTGGAGAATTAGTTGAGCTCTACCCCAGCTGTTTCTTCATGGGGGCTTAAAATTCCTCACGTGCTTTTTACTGCCTTTCTTGTCCATGCACTTCTGCCTGGCTGGAAATACTTGGTTGTCATATTTGGAGAATGTGGCCACCTGTTGTTCTGTGGGTTTTTGAACGTTGGGAGTTTCTAGGAATTGAAAATCCTGATATTGAAATTGTATTTCTTTAGAGATGCTTTTTTGTGAGCAAATCCCATATCCTGGCTGGTGAGGGTCAATATTTTCTCTCTGGATTTCTGCTGTTCCATTTCCAGATGCCATCTCAAGGATGCATAAACTCCTGCCATGAAATTCTAAGTCTTATTTAATTTATCTTAAAAAAGAAAATGCTTCATAAATAAGATGCTATATATAAAAAAAATACTATGAATGTGTCTGATCATTGTAAATCTGGGCACATTTATTCCATCAAAAGTCTTAACTTTGCTGATTCAATATTAAATTTTCTTTTCCAACAAGGATCTGAGATCTGCTCAATTTTGGATAGTGAATTTCTAGAAATGCCTGCTGATGTAACTGGTTTTTGGAATCCTTGTTATTCCAGAAATATAGTTAATGTGGTGCATGTGAGATAATTAATACATTAATACTTTTCATAATTAGCCCTCAACAGACACACACATAAATGTTTTTATGGCAGTGAGTGTTCATAACCTGATGTTTATAATTGGAAAGAAGCAACAAAAAAATCTCTCAGGCAGCAATATTTTTATTTAAATAATTTTGTTGAAAAAAAAATACAGCTCTTGGATAACTTCTGTTATTAGATATGTTATAAGATTTATGAGAGATATGTATCTAATAAGCTGCCTGTATGCCAACAATAAGTATATTTGGACTAATAGCCAGAGTTTAGAAAGAAAACTTGACTTTTTCCTGTTCCAAATTCTCAAGCCTTGACAGTATCTGTGACTGGGTTAGAAGGGAAGGCAAAGAAAAAAATCATCCTCTTGCTTGACTGTTACTTTGCATGTGTTAATTGTCAGCATAATTTTATTTTTCATGTCTTTTTCCTTCTGTCTTGCATTGTATGTTTCTATATAAATACTGTGTACTTTGACACTCTTAAACTATGTTTTGCTTGCTCACTCTGCAGTGAAGGTTGAGCCTGTTAATCCTGTTTCTTTGCTGTCCTGACACTTGTTTTGCTTTGTTACAGGTGGTTCACCCCAAAACTGATGAGCAGCGATGCAGGCTGCAGGAGGCATGCAAAGATATCCTGCTCTTCAAAAACCTAGATCAGGTAATTCCATTTAAAGAAGTCTTAACTGGACTTAATGGTTTGTAGGTACAACTCCAGACACTTGTTTGCATTGTGATAGTTCATGAATTATTAGTTATAAGTGGCCTTGGATTAGGGAATACGTTTGGAGAGCTGCAATCAATGAACAATATAAAAAATAAATCAAATTGTCAGTTACCATGGTTGTCAGAGCATTCATAATGCTAAAGTTGCATTATTTTTTTAAATTCTTTTAGTTACCATGATTGTCAGATCATTCATAATGCTAAACTTGCATTATTTCTTTTAATTCTTTTGCTTCTATTTCAGTATTTGCTGTTGGGTGCCATTGCAACCTAATTTCATTTTTCCCTAGGAAACACTTCATAATTTTATGGGCAATTAAAAAAGGAAATTACTTACACAATTGTGATATTGAACACTCTCATATTTGCATGATTTCAGATTGCTGCACCTTTTTTTTCTTAAAAGCCTATGTGTCAGTGAATTTTCTGGAAATTAATATAATGTAATGTTTTTAGATTGTTCCTATTCTCACTCATTTTTTTGTTGCTAAAGTGGGTTATTTCTTACTGTCTCAATCCTGAGTTTCAATGCTAAGTATCTCTATTGCTCACACTTATTAATCTTAATTGGTATGGATTTTTTTTAAAGAGGATCATAGGATAGTTCAGTAATAGACCTTTGAAGATCTAATCCAGCCTCTCAGTGGCCATGGAATAAATACATCTCATTTCTGGTCTGGTGTCTCTATGAAAACACAACAGACACCTCTGCTATAGGACTGGGGAAGAATAAAAACTGTCCCTGTCATTGAGCTTTGCCTGAGCTATGAAAGGCTGGATGGGATAGTTTATGGTTTCAGGAACACTGCTCAGCTTTTCTTGAAACCCAGAAATTCTCCCAGTTGTTGGTTGCTCTACAAACCCCAAGAGACACTGAACTGAATTGTCCAAATAATTATTGAAAGCTTTGGATTGCAGCAGGCTTGAGGAATTGACATTGTGTCAAAGTTCCTTGCCAAGACTTTCCTCTTGTCATTAAAACTATTTATGGAAGATGTTTTAAAGGTTCCTTTTGCAAGTAACCTGGATGTGTGCAGTAAAAAATAGTAAAGAATTTAATCCTGAGATTTTGAGCATCCCCAATGATAAACTTGATTTATGTTTCCATATGAAGTGCTGAGGGAGTGGATAACTTCTGTTAAAAGCTCTGTGTGACCTATCATGTGTAGGCTCCACAATATCTTATAAATGAGTTTGTAGAATCCCAGTTACAACTGAATTTTATACTGGGTGAGGCCCCTGAACATGCTCAGTACCCATATTTAAACCAAGAGGGTTTTTTACAGTTTAGAAATCTGACAGAGCTTCTCCTTTTAGGGCCAGAAGAGCTCAATGTTCTATTTACTTAAGTCTTGGCCTGTTTATCCTCCAAATAAAACATGATTGGGTTACAGTATTTTTCAAAAGCTTCTTCAAATCTGCCTCACTTGTTTACTGACAACTGATATTTAAATGCCTGCTATGAAATATGTGGTGGAAATAAAGGGCTTTCAGG
This sequence comes from Brachypteracias leptosomus, assembly GCA_013401335.1. Lineage (NCBI taxonomy): Eukaryota > Metazoa > Chordata > Aves > Coraciiformes > Brachypteraciidae > Brachypteracias > Brachypteracias leptosomus. The sequence continues at coordinate 17,842 of VYZX01000897.1, forward strand.
CAATGATTGTTTGTTTAGAAACTCTCCTGATATTTAAACTAACGACAAGAAAATACTCTGGTGAAAAGATGGGCAATATTTTCAATATAGTGGTGCCTACAGGTGCTGCAATGATTATTCCCAACTTAAGGAGCACAGTAAATACTTCAGGTGTATCCAGCAGCATGAAGACAAGTTTGCTTGTTGATGCAGTATATTTTTAGAGACTCAGCTGTCATCTGTGTCTTCACCTTGGAACATGTGGTTGTGAAAATGCAATGAAACTTTTTCAGTACAGCCCTGATCACGATGGGGGGGGCTCTTAGGTGGTGACTGTACAAACAATAATAAATTAAGGTGCAGTTTCTAGTCATACATACATCAGAGCAACCTGCTCTAGCTGCAGATGTCCCTGCTCACTGCAGGGGGGGGACTAGATGACCTTTAAAGGTCCCTTCCAGCCCAGAGCATTCTCTGATTCTATGATAATGAAATCTATGAACTGTTGGCATAAATCAGTGTGCATCCATTGCAGTGAAGCTGTGTCAGATTGTACCAAGGGAGAGCTTGCTGTACACGTGTGCTTTGGCACTGAGGTGGTGTTAAGCCATTTGGACATCAACTGGAGATAACAGCTCTTCTGTAATAGCAGGAGCTGTGTGTGTCAGTGGTATTGAGCTTATATTAATAAGTGAGGTGCTAGTGGAAATTGGCATTTAATATCAGAGTTGTTTGTGTTTGCAGACAGTAAAAATGATGTTACACTTCAGTATCCAGATCATAGAATGGTTTAGGTTGGAAGGCACCTTCCAAGATCATCTAGTTCCAACCCCCCCACCACAGCAGAGACACCTCCCACTAAACCAAACCCCCCCAGGACCTCATCCAGCCTGGCCTTGAACACCTCCAGGGAGGGAGCATCCACAACCTCCCTGGGCAGCCTGTGCCAGTGTCTCCCCACCCTCAGAGTAAAGAATTGCCTTCTCATTTCCCTTCTAAATCTCCCTGCTCCTAGTTTGAACCCATCACCCCTCATCCTATCCCTGGAGGCCTTTGTGAACAGTCCCTCTCCAGCCTTCTTGTAGCCCCCTGCAGATACTGGAAGGCCACAAGAAGGTCTCCCTGGAGCCTTCTCTTCTTCAGGCTGAACAAGCCCAATTCTCTCAGCCTGTCTTCATAGGAGAGGTGTTCCCAGCCCTCTGATCATCTTTGTAGCCTCCTCTGGACCCCCTCTATCAGGTCATATGAACTTGCCCTTGTGCAGCAATAAATCTAAGGTGTGTTTTGTGAGGTTTTTTTGACGTGCTTTTCTCTCCTGGTCATTGTTTAGGAGCAGCTGTCTCAGGTCCTTGATGCCATGTTTGAGAGGAAGGTGAAACCTCAGGAACATGTGATTGACCAAGGTGATGATGGAGACAACTTCTACGTTGTTGAGAGGTGAGCAGCTCTGCCTTTAATGTGTAGAATGTGAATTTTTTTTTCAGTTTCTTAGCAATGTTTACTGCAGGACAATTTCTGAATGAAGCTTCTGCAGTTATTGCCTCTTCCTTTGATCTTTCCATTTTACCCCTTAAGCCTCCCATGACTTTTGGATCATTTGCACAGGGGCAATCAAATTTGTCAGTAGTGGACATTTTGAACCTGCTGGGGTTTAACACATTCTGTGGGACTACCTAAAAACTCAAATACCCCTTTCTCTGAGGGGAGGGCTGCAGCATGAGCTTGCCTGTGGCTTGTTCAGCTTAGCTTTTATGTCCATCAGCATCTCCATAATTTAAACCCAGCCACACTACATGCTCTCGTTAGACCAGGATGAAGAAAGGAGGGGTCAGAGAAAGCAAAAGAAACCATATGAGAAGGGAAATGATAGGGGATTATTTGGGGGAAGGAGAATACAGGAAATAAAACTCCATGGTAGTGGCTATTGAGGAAAAACCTGGACTTTGCCCAATTAATTTTGATCACTGACTTCAGAGAGATTGTGGTTACTTTGCTGCTGTGGGTTATGTGAGTTGGATTTGCAGAGCTTGAGGTGCCATTTTGCAATTTCTTGTCAGGTGATAGTTCTGTGGATCATATATATGTGCAACAGGCATGAAATAGACATGTGTGAATGAATATTTTGAGTATCTTTTACCCTTTTGGAAGAAATTCTGGGTAGTGTTACTTTTAATCACCATATTTGAAGAAGAATTAAGGACACATTTATTTCCTTCTGTAAAACTATAGTATTAAACAGAATATTACTGAATTATAAATCTGGTGAAACACAATCTTAGCAAACTACTTTTTGGACACACTTATCACTGAAATCATGGCACCATTAGTATTGCACTAAATGATTTCAGAGCAGTTCTTCAAGGCAACTTGTTGCCTTTTGATTTGTCATTTATTTAAGGAATTTGTAAAACATTTTAAGTGATTCTTGTTCATTTTAAGGAAACTTAAACTCAGTTTGGGAGCCTCTCAAAAATGTTAGATACTAACAAAAATGTTAGATATTCTCAGCCTATTTTAATGTGTTTCTTTGTAAGTCTCTTAACCTGTTGATGACTAAAAAGCCCTTTCAGATGTTCTAAGGAACCTTATTTTTGGTTCTACAGTTACCAACTTTCTCTGTCCTCCTCCTCTCCCTTTCCAATCCTTCCTCACCTCCCAACCCCTCATTTTTTCATGCAGAAGAATAGCAAGATGCTGGTGCTCCTGGAGCTTTCCATGATTTCCACTTGCCTGCAGGTGTAAATTCAGTGCTCTTTCAAGTCATTAATAGCCTTGTTTTGTTACTCTGAAATCATTAATGCCTAAATATCTGTGAGGATTAGTTTCTCCCTGTCTGAATGAGCAGTGACTTTGGTTGCAGATGTAACTGCACAGAAAAATAGACATCCTGGCACAGACTTTTTTATCCCCAAAGTGATCAGCAGATCACTTTTGTCTGAGCATCTTTTACCATGCACAGAGACAGGACAGATGCTGCTGGAGGATGCAGCAGCTCTTTATTTTTTTTTTCCCTTGGGGTTTTATATTTTTCCATGTCAGTATTTTTCTTCTGAGTCCTTGAGCTCCTAACGATTCCTATCTCAAGCATTACACTTGGCTCTGTGTTTTTATTCTCCTTATCTTACCAAGCTTTAGCTCACGGACCGTCACGTCTCAGCAACAGGTTTCCCAACAAAGCTCAGCCAAGGTCACCCACAAATGTAGTCCTTGGGCCAGAGACAGCCCAGCACAGTGCTTGGCTGAAGGTTACATGGCTGTAGTTCTGTGGAAATAAATGACTTTGAGGCTGAGGGATGGGAAGAAGTTGTTGCATTTGCTTAAAGTGCTCATGGGTGGCTTTTCTACATCAGAAAAACCTCTGGAGGTTGTTGCCTCTCAATCATTAGACATTACAAGAATTAGTGAAACTTTCCAGCAGTTAATCCTTATAGTTTTGATAGTTTATATAGTTTACTATATAGCTTACTATATAGTTTATATAGTTTACTATATAGCTTACTATATAGTTTACTATTAGCATGCTGCTGGTTTCTTTCTGTGAGTAATAGAGGTAAAAGGTGTCCAGTAAGGATGTTAGACACTCATCATGTGCCTGCCTTCCTCCTTTAGCTTTCTGGGTGATAGAGAGACTACATTTCTTGGATCTTCTGACATATCTGAGTCTTACCTATCTACTGTTCCTCCAGTAGCCAAACTTTTCTGTGTCTTAAAGGCTTTAATACAGCAGACCCTCAAGTCTCCAAGACCCCCAAAGCTTCATCACTTTGTGTTTTTTGTTTGCAGTGTCTTTGTGGAATGCCCTACAGTTGAAGCTGGCATAAAGCTGCCCTGTTATACATTTTTTTTTTAGATGTGGCAGTGTTCCAAGGTAACTAACAACCCAGGGCTGCCCATCAGCCCCTCTGCTGTTAATACCAGGCAGGTCTCACCCACGAGCCTGTTCCCATACTTGTTTACACTGAAAAGTTTTACCTACTGTCATTTTCTGACTATTTTTATTTTTTTTTCTGATGTGCCTAGTGATGTTCTGGGAGATAACACCGTTCCTCCTGACAAAGATCTAAACTCCTGGGAAAAATTCTCTGCATGTTCAGCTGCTTAAAAGCCAAGAAGGTGTTTCCTACCTGCTTTTCCCAAGGGAATGATCTATTTTGTAAAGCCTCTTAGCTCAGTGGCTGGTCTCTGAATGATCTCTGATGCCATAGTCAAGAATTAAGCAAGACTAGTCAAGCTATATATTTTTTTAAATTTTTTTTTTTAAAGCCCCAAACACAAGACAGTCCTAAAGGTGTTACAGAAGTTGGACTTCTAAAGGGCTACTTTTCTGTGCACAGCCTGTTTCTTATACACAGTTGCTGTAAGTGCAGTTTGATTCAGATTTGTCTTGAGCTTTGACTCCCTGCTTGTACCTGCATCTTCATCAGAGCAGTCTTTTGAGTCTTAGTAATTTCTAAATACTGTTCCCTTAATTTCATTATAATGTAAGAAGTGTGTCTCTTGGAGAACAGGGTGAGGAGGCCTTTCCAATTACAGCTTCTTGTGGACAAAGTGCAAGGAGGCTTCTGGTACCTGAACACTTTCCTCTTGATGTGTTCAGAGGTCCTGTCCAGATGTCAGCAGTTTGAGAGCTTTCCTCTTTCTAGAAGTGAGCTATAACAAAAAGAAGAAGAAAAAAAAGGAATTAAACCCTTTCAGCTTGTCTGCTTCAATTTGAAGCAAGTGTGACTAGAGTGGAACCCATAATGTTCTGCAGAACTGCTGGGAATTGCTTACCCATGCTTGCTGAGCTTGTGCATCCTACAGTGACTCCTGAGCACATTGGGTTTGTCAGTCAAACAGATGCTATTCCAGTTTGAACATTGCATGCTACAACTTGTGTTCTTCAGCAGCCACACCTCCAGGAAACTGGTGATCAAATTGGTTGAACTGCCAGCATGGAGCTGCAGCATGCTGAGAAGTTGGACTGAGTGAGACAAGTTTTGGTTCTAAGGGAGCTATTAGACAAATACCAAGTGAGAAATGGTTCCCTCTGGAGAACTCTGCTACAGTGTAAAGATGTGACAGGTATAACATCCCTGAACTAGCTTCAGATCCTCCAGCCTGAGGATTAATATGTGCTGCCAATAAAGATTGGTCAGTTTGCAGTGCAAAACTCACAGTATCTTAAGTATGTAAAGAAAGACCCTTTCTCTGACTTTTGTGCTCTTACAGCATCGCTGCTGTCCCTACAAGAGCTGCATAGTTTGCCTCTAGCATGGACATATGCAGATACAAGCTGCAATTGCATCCTGGGGTTATTTTGGAGACATGCCCTTAAGCTGGAGTTGAGGCAGAACCACAGGAGTTGGATCAGGTGTATCCCAAAGGTAACAGCAGCAGAGCTGCCACTGAAAGAATGGAAAGAGATGGATCCAGGTCACTGGATAACACACATGTTGTGAAAACACAAATACTGGTCAAAGATGAGGAAACTACTTAATCACTGACCAGGACACTTAAAAGAGCAATGTCAGAATATGCAGAGGAAACCAAATAGAGCCTGCCCAGATCTATCAGGGGTGAAATGCTTTAAGAGAGAATTATTGTGAAAATAGTGCAGATAGAAGGAGCTCAGTATCAGGCAACTGGAAAGCTCACGTTCCACTTTGGCCAGCAATAAGAAATTTAGTTGTCTAACAGCAAAAAGCTTGATTTTGATGATTTTACTGGGATGTTGTCTAATGAGAAGTGTCTCTGTTGTTTCCCAGGGGGCTGTATGATATTCTGGTAGCAAAGGACAACCAGTCACGCTGCGTGGGCCGCTACGATAATCACGGCAGCTTTGGGGAGCTGGCCTTGATGTACAACACTCCCAGAGCTGCCACCATTGTTGCCACAACAGAAGGAGCCCTCTGGGGACTGGTAAGGAAAGGCACTTTCTCTCATATGTATAATATTTAAACACTAACTCACCACCTCCAGTGCTTCTCTGGCTATGGCTCCTTGTGCTAATAGCTATTTTATCTCTCCTCCTGGCTTAAGAGATCCATTGTGCAAGTTTTTTGGCCACCATTCCAGAACATGTCTGTAAAAACTGTATCACTAGTTTTATCTGTCTCTTTATTTTGCATTTGCTTTTGTTAAGGGGAAAAATAAAACCCAACTGGTTTTGTTCTCATCCTGCAGAGGACAGTGAAGTCATTGATTCCCTCTCCCATAAAATACGTGCATTAATATCTCAATAACATTATTTTCAACTCATCTTCCTACCCTTTTGTCTGCTCTAAGAGGAACAGGAAAGTGTTAAATACCTTCTTAAGGATGGCAGTAATTTGAAAACCAAGGAAAACTGCCCAGAGCTTTGTTTTCCTTCAGATAAACTGTCATGATGTTTCTGGTCCCTTTGTGTTCCCCTGGAAGAGGTTCTCAGGTCAGCATGACCTGGGAGATAGGAAGTTAATGACAGTGTTGCTTTGTCTCGAGCCCAGCAGTGTTGAACATGAAGCTGTAGACATTAGTTTCCTTTTTTAGTTCTTTTCTCTGGCCTGTTTGGATAGGGTTATTTTCACAGTGCTCCCTTACTCATCTGTGAGGGCTCACAATAAGAGGATTGTGTTCTCAACAGAGCCTTTGAAGCCAGGAGTGTTGTGTGCTGGGCTCCTGGGCAACTATCACTGTGGGTTCACCATGTGTTGTGACCTTGATTGTAGGACTGATAACCAGCTACACACCTCCTGCTTGTACAATCCCTGCACTTGCTGGGAGACCTGACTTCTGACTTCCCTTTGCTTTGTGAAAGAAAAGATTTTGGTTAAATCACCCAGGGAGTCATGTCAGAATCTTATTTCTTGGAAATGACAGAGCAAAGCAGCTACCTACTGACTGAGCTCATTCATAAAAGAAGAAAATGAGGTGATTCTTTGTTCCAGTTTGCCTTTGACAAGGACTGCACAAATTGAGTTAATTCTGGGGTTATATTTTCTGTGATTACCTTCACTTAATTAGCAAGGTGCAGTTGAAGGGCGACCTCGTGCTCGTCATCTGTCCTGTGGAGATTTTATTAACTAAAGCTGCATTTTCCTGCCTGAGCCTTCAGTTATTTCTTCCAGTTATTCTGCCATTGCCATAATATTTTGTGCTTGATGTAACTTAAACTTTTTTTTTCTCAGTCTGCAGAAGTTAGGGGTTATCAGTTGTTTAGGAAATGTGGATTACTCCTGCTGCATTTCAGACTTAAGCCAACAAAAGCCTGGAAGGCTCAGGCACAAAGCAGTTATCAAACCTGGGTCTCTTCTGGAGCAGAGAAATATCCTCAGCTTTTGCTGTTGAACGTGTCTGGGGGAAACCTTATGATCACACACTCTCCCTTCACTGCTTTGCCTTTTCTTTTGTTCAAATGCTGCTGCTTCTCCTCTCTCACTGATACTCTCAAATAAATGTATTCAGAAATTGTTTATGCTTTTGCAATTCCCCTGACTCTCTGCACCCTCCTGCTTCTCCAAACACGTACATTTGAAGAGGCTTCTACCACTGAAGAATTTCTTAAAAGCCAAGAAACAAACAATTCCTGATTCTTTATCTCCTGTTCTCCTTTGGATAGCAGCAGTACCACTCTTCCCTTCATCCTTCACCTCCTGCAACTTTTATATTCCACTAGTGTCACCTCTGTTGATGATTGTTCCAAGTATTTGCAGCCTGCATCCCATAAACCTGTTCCCTTGAAAAAAATCCCTCCTCACAGCTTGAGGTCCCTGCTAGGGTGTGAGTTGATGTGTTAAGAAAATGAGATCCAGAGGAATGGCTCTGAGGACTTTGGACATTTCTGCTAATTGTGATATATGTAAATGTAAATGATTGATTTTTTTTATTTTTTTTGGTACCATTTTCCTAAACAAATTCCTGCTTCTTTCCTCTGACTTTTACAATTATGGCCTCACCCTATGTAAGGTCAACACCACAGCCCCCCACTCTGTTCATAATTTGGTGCTACCAGCACCTGTCACCCAAACACTAACAAAAATACCTGGTGGGCAGGAGCCCTTCCCTCCCCTTGGCCTGGCTGGTTGAGCCATATTTGGGCTTCAAGAGCAAACCAAGCAACAGCTTATAGTGACAGGATGAGAGGTAATGGCTTTAAGCTAGAAAAGGGTAGATTTAGGTTGGGTATTAGCAAAAAGTTCTTTAATAGGAGAGTGATTGATCAATGAAACAGGTGGTGGAGGCTCCATCCCTGAAGACATTCAAGGTGAGGCTCAGTATCTCTGAGCAACCTGTATGTGGATGCATGAGAGAGATACTAACAAGCAGCCAAACCCCCCCCAAAAGCTGAACCCTGAAAAACAATACATTAATTATTAAATTCTTAAATGCTCATCTGAGAAGGACCAGGTCTTACATCTCCCTGTTTTCCATGTATTACTGCAGCAGGTCCTCTTACAAAAGCAGTTACCACCTCCCTTGTGATGGGTATGGCACCATTTCAACAGCTGGCTTCTCAACCCCAGTTGCTTGTTGCAAATACTAGTTCCTATTTGTCAGATGTTTAAAGGAGGAGTGTTTCAGTGAAGAGAAATAATGTATTTGTGCTGTTCCCTTGCAGGATCGAGTGACGTTCAGGAGAATTATCTTGAAGAACAATGCAAAGAAGAGGAAGACATACGAATTATTTATCGAGTCTGTGCCCCTCCTGAAATCCTTGGAGGTAAAGCCTCTCAGGGACATCTGCACCAAACTCTTGCACATTAGCATCAGCTCTGCTAGATCAGAAATCTGTGTCATTTGTGCTTGGAACCAAATTTTCAGAGCTGCTTTGATATCACGTTTACTGTACAATGTAATTTTCATTGTTGAAGTTGTACCCTGGTTGTTTTTTCAGAGCTTTTATTCACAGGAAGTGATTTGCTGGGTTTTGTCTCAGTCTGTGTATAGATCTTAAAAGAAATCAAATCTCACGAAACAAAAGCCATCTCTAAATATGTCAGAGAGCAGGTATTAAAATGAGAATTGGAACTCAGGGCTGTGCTTTCCTTTGAGGGTGTGATATCAAAGGGATATTTGGCCTTTCTCAGCCATGAATGATTTTAAATTCAAGACAAAGGTGTGGGCTGCAGTAGGTCTTGCTTTAACCTCAACCAATATTCAAGAGGTAAGCTAAGAATAGGCCAAAGGGAGGCACTGCTACCTGGGAACAAAGTGAGAGGTGTCATCTTGATGTGTGTGGTGCATGACTTGAGTAGCAATGTGTAAATCATCACTCCTGAGCTGTTGATTCAGCCTCCTTCTTCAGAGGGCTTTTGGAGCCTTCCCAATCCACTTTGCAATTAATATATATCTGTCTTTGCCTTACACCATAGCTTAGTTTTCCTTTGTTTTCCCATTGTAAGAATATTTTTCAGCATTAAGCTTAAGAAGAGCTTTTAATCTCTGGGAGAGAAGATGACAAAATTGCAAAGCATCATTAGGTGTGAATCCCAACCTGCAATAGACATTATTTTGGACATGCTTTGGTAGGTGTGGAAGGGATAAATTGCACACCACCTTCTCCCTCAGTGCTTGGCTTAAACTGCTTCCATCAGGGTGACTTTTCTTGAGCACAAAAGTGACTCATAAATATTTAAAGGTACAGCAAAATACCTCATTAGCACTGGGTGGCTTTTTGCATGACACACTGCAGTTGAATCATGCTTGTTTCTCAAACATGGGCTTGCTTAAGGTGGATTTGTAACAAATGGATTGCAACTGAATCATCTTGTGGAGAGATTCATTTGAACTGGAGGATTTTCTTCCTTTCTCCATATGGTTTATCACTGCTCTGAAGCAAGAAAATTTTGTGGTGTTATAGATGGGAAGTGGGAAACATTGGAGATAAATTTACCTGTTTTCTCCCTTTGTTTGTGAAGACTCAGGCACATTTCATTGCATGTCAGATTAGCACCTCTTGTCCATGCTGCCATCCTGTTACAGTGCTTACAATTTAAAGCCCATATCCTTTTCACTCCCTTTCTTCTCTCTACTCTAGGACACAACCCCCCTGACACATATTCAAGTAGATATTTTGAAAACGTGCTGCTGGTGTTTCTCATTGGGAAGCTTATGACATTTTTCTGAGTGTTTTATTCACATTTCAACTCAGGAAGTGATTTTTTTTCTTTTTTCTTTCTTTTTTTTTTTTGTTGCTCTAAAAGATCAGTTACTTATTTACTTTGGGGGAAGAAAAGTACATGAATGAGACACTAGACAATGTTCTTTCCCTGTTGATTATGGTGGTCTTGAAAGCTTAGCTAAGGGTCTAATTTCTCCTGTCACTCCATGTTTCAATCTTGTATTTTCTAGCCCATGTTTCATACTCAAGGTCATTGTAGGGGCTGGATTTTTTCAGTACAGATACTGCATGTTTGTCTAGTGAATGCCTCTATTTCAAGGCTACCAAGTTTCCCAGAGATGTGCTATAATAGATGATTACATTTAATTTTCTTCTTTGTTCCAGGCATCAGAGAGAATGAAGATAGTGGATGTTATAGGGGAGAAAGTGTATCAAGATGGGGAACGTATCATTTCTCAGGTACTTCAAGTTTAACTTCCTCTCTATCTTTCTTTTTTTCCTGTTTGAAGTTGACTTACAGAGTCCTATTACTTGGACCAACTTGACACTTATTATTTCAATACTTTCAATTTATTTAATCACTTCTTCAGTATTTGAGGAAGGGCCAATAGGTCTTTTGCTACAAATTTATTCTATTACTTTAGCTTCCGTTTTTTTTTTTCTCCTGTCATCTGTGTTTTATAAATGCCTTTGCAAGCTTTCAAGAGGGAGCGTGCCTTAAGAAGCTGAAATTAAATATCTCTGCAATTTTCCATGAAAGCCCTTGGCCAGACTTTGACAGGCACCTCTGACCAGATTAAACAAGGACGTGGTAAAGGCATCACTAATTCCTGGCTCTGATTAAACAACAAAACCAAACAATTCAACAAGGGTATGATGCAAATAAATGAAGTCATTGGGAATATTTCACTAGGCAGACCCAACTCCATTAACCTTGATGGTTAACTAACTAATTAAAGCTACTGTTTTTCCTGATGCTCTTAAAAAGACTGTTTCAGTGATGGAATAGTCTGGCTTTAATTGACACCCTTTGATTGTTGTTATATTTTGATTAAGGCCAGAGAGGTGGAACATAAAGCTGAGCAAACAACCTAAAGCTGTGGGATTTTTTTGGCTGTGACACAAAAACTTTTTTGGAACACTGTTACTGATGGAACACTGGAATTTTGCATCCAGTTTAGTTCAGGGGTTGCTTTGTTTGCTGTAGTTCAAGTAGAAGTTAATGCAAGAAGGTCCTTGGCTTACCTGAAACTGCAGGCTGTTCATCACAACTGTCATCTTGTTTCATAAACACAATAGGACTCCTTGATAATGTCCTGAGTAATTAATCTTGAATTGACCTTGAATGTCAAATAACTGAATGCAGCAAACCTTATTTTGCTGATAACCAAGTAGTGCCAAATTACCTCTCTCCAAAAATACCCTCAATTTAGGAAATTGAAAATCTTGTTGCTTAAGACCCTGAGAAAACTGAACCAAAGCTTAGAAATCAGTCTCAAAACTGGGAAACCACACAACCAGTGATCCAATTACAGAGTGGGATTTAATCTTTTGTAATAACTGAATTAGGGACAAGGATGTAATTACCCTTAAAAGGAGGATTAATAGTCTGGGTAGGTCTGGGTGCTGGTAATACAGTGCTAAAGATGATGACATTTAATGCCCAGAAAAAGATGGGATAGCTCCTACATTACAGCAGTTGCCCTAAATGCCTTTTTTCTTGTGGACTTAACAATTGTTAGTGCCTGCTGGTGTTATGAGGATGTCTCCCACTCTGTTTTCATTCTTTTAAAAAAAATTAAGTACCCTTTCAGCACCTTCTCAGAAGTGTGCTGAGTGTATTAGTTCATGTTGTGATAGAGAAAGCTTTGTGCTGGGGGGTTTATGAGCATCACCAGGAAGGGCCCAATTTCTCCTGTAACTCCATGTTTCAATCTTGTATCATCTTCTCCTAGCCCATGTTTCATACTCAAGCTATAATCATCTCTTTGTCCTTCTTATCACACTCATAGTTTCCTTGCCCACTTGATTTAATGTCAGATTTATCTCTCTCCTCACATAGTTTCAGTTACTTTTACTGAGTTGCTCCATCCCCTTATCAATTCCTTATCCAGCCTGAAGGTCTATCCTGAAGCTTTTAGTCCCTTTGCTTCTGACTTGTAGCAGGAGGCACTTGCTGACTTCCCACTCTGGATTTCCAGCTCTATACCAAGCCCAGGGGGGTTCAGAGTGAATGCTTTAATTCCATTTATACATACTTTTGACAGTAAATAACTTGTTTTACCTTTTCCTCTTCGCAGGGCGATAAAGCAGATTGTTTTTACATTGTAGAATCTGGTGAAGTAAAAATCTTGATTAAAAGCAAGGTGAGTTCAGTCCCTGATGTGATTGATACAAGTGGTGTGAAAAAGGCCACCCTGACTTATCTTAAGATATTATTTTGTGATATTTGTCATTGTCACTGATGTGATGTAGGTTGTAAATATCCCCATCTCTTCTGAGGTGGCCAGAAGTCACTTTACTAAAGTTGGAAAATCTTTTAGTTGCATCTGCTCCTCTGCAAACTGAGCTGATAAGTTCTCCCTGGCCTTAAGGGTGGAGATAAAGCTGTTTTTAGGATTATAGGAAACTGTAACTTGCAAAACGTGGGGTCTGTTACCTCTATAACATCCTAGATGTTGGTGTGTGAACAGATCTCTGCACAGGCTGCAGCAGCCTTAGGGAACAACACGTTGTGCATGATAAAACTTGGGAATTGCTGGTTTCAAAGCCTTAATCCAATGAGCTGTGAGAGATCTGAGAGAGAACTGCAGCCCCCTACAAAGCCAGAAGTGTGTTCAATGGGATATTTTCATTATTTGCATAGACTATGACAAGTAAAGAAGCAAACCAGGAGGTGGAGATTGCCCGGTGTCACAGAGGGCAGTATTTTGGAGAGCTTGCACTTGTTACCAACAAACCCAGAGCAGCCTCTGCCTATGCTGTTGGGGAGGTCAAATGTTTAGGTAAGCAGATGTTGTGTGTTTCTGGGTACCCTTTTCTGGTCTTTGCTTGTTTTGTGGCCCATTACCAGCCTCTTGGTGGTCAGACATGAGAAGTTGGAGCAAATCTCCACGTTGATGTTTGAGAAGCAGCACTGCTTCCTTCAACAGATTGTTTGTTCTGCTTGTGTGGCCTGAAGGGTAAGTAGCACCTTCTTGTCTACAGTGTGGTTGTCTCACACACCTTCCAGGTGACCTCTTCATGCCACTGTGGTGTGTGTTTGGCTGTTGTGTTTATCCTTGAGGTCAGGATAAATTCATTCATCATGGCGGGGGGGTTGGAACTAGATGATCTTTGAGGTCCCTTCCAACCCTGATGATTCTATGATTTCTCCAAATAACAGGACAGAGGGAATTCAGAGCTCTGATTTTTCTGAGGCTTCAGCAGAAGGGTTTGACTGGAGGCTTTGTGTTCAAAACTGGGTTGCTACGTGGTGTCCTTTTTGGTAAACTATCTTTTCACCTCTGTTCCTTTGCAGTCATGGACGTGCAAGCATTTGAGAGGTTGCTTGGACCCTGCATGGACATTATGAAGAGGAATATAACACATTATGAGGAGCAGCTGGTGGCAATGTTTGGCTCTAGCATGGACCTGTTGGATCCAGGGAATTAGGCACAGGGTACCTCAATGCCTTCTTAGTTCAAGACACAGAAAAGCCTCCTATCAGCAACACAACTCACAAGGAAAACGGACACTACGGAACAGTTACTGCTGCTGTCTTCTTGGGCATTTTAGAAACCATAAACAAGTCTCAGCACAGATGGATTGCTCACTCCCTGCCTCCACTTTGCTGCTGATACTTCATTATTAGACCTAGATAAAGATGATTCTAGCCCTATGTTCACTTACTTGGTTCAGAATGGCATCTGTCCAACAGTTCAAGTGCCTGATACGAAACCCAAAGTGTGCAAGACATAGAAGCCTCCTCCCCTCCTGGTGTTACTGGTGGGATAAATTGTCAGATCAGGTTCTGTAGCAGGAGGTGCCTGTTCTGCAGAGGCAACCTGTGGAATATAAGCCTTTGCTGGGCTTATTTACCTTCCTCTGATGCTTTCCTTAGACAATGTCAAATTTGCTTTTAGTCGTAGCATCTGGGTTCGAAGTTCAAATACCAATGGAGCCAATTACTAAGGTGGCACTGAAGTTTTCTTCCACCTGTTGAAAGTGGCAGGTACTAGAGCTCTTTAAACCAAGTAAACTGAGCTGGGGACATGGGAGAGTCTGCTTAGCAACCAAATTTCAGAAAATGAAGCATTACTGTATTTTAAAGCGTTTCCTGAGCAGCAAAGAAAATTGTTTTACTCTATGCTGCCCAAAAAAAGTGCAGTGGTTCAAGATGAAATGGCCTGAAGGTGTCATAATTGTCATCTCTCCAGATTTGCTCCTTGGTCCTGACACTGAGTCCATGTTATTGTGGTGAGATCACAATATATGACCTCCTCTTGCTTACAGAGATCCTTTGTACTACGAGATTTCCCAGGGCACTCTTGTTGTCTGGGTCAGTTTTAAAGCTTTTTAAGGAGGTGAATGTTTTGTAATTTAAATGAAGACTCCTTCTGTACTTGTTTACATG
>VYZX01000897.1:32564-47873 GCA_013401335.1 Brachypteracias leptosomus
TCCTAACATTTCACAGTATTCTAACTTCATTAGACACTTGGATGCTTCCAAATACCACGTTGATTTGCTAAACTTGTCCAAAGTTGGCAACATTTGACTTTGTAAAGCAAATGTCTTTGCTGACTGCTCAGTTGGTGTGTTTGAGGAGTCTTTTGGGTTTAGGTGATAACTAAGCTAATGATGTTTATCTCAAATACCTGTTAAATTTGCAGCATTTCTTAGGTAGCTTCTATTTCTAGAGCTTTAATGACCTGAATTGGCAAACTGCAGAAATTTTATCAGAGTATTATCTAAATAAGAATCGGGCCATAAGAAGGACCTTTTTATGGTGTACAAACACAATATTTATATGAAGATCTTGAATTTGTAGGTAACAAATCTAGTGACCCTTTGAATTTGCATTCTTTTGCAGCTCCTGCAAAACTTACTGGTGTTTTATGGGGTTATAAAATTTTAATTGTGGATGCTAGGATAGCAGAACCTGCTCTTTTTATTCATGGCCACGTGAGCAAGAATAGAAGGATGCTAATGTTGAATTCCTGCTTCTAGTTATCACAGTGGACATTTCTCCAAGGCACGAGATGCTTGGCTGCAACTCTTCAGTTGATTTCTGGACAATATTTTTCCCCTAAATGGATGAGCTCCTCCCAGTTTCTGCAATATGAGTAAGATGGAAACTTGATAAGTTTGATTTGGCTGTTGTCCAGTTACTGTAATTGGAGTCATATTTTTATATACTGCAAATGATTTGTAATGGACACCACTGAACTGGGTGTTTCCATGTTATTAAAGTCCTGGTTGTGATGTCTAGTGGCTGTTCTAACTGCATGTGTTTTAGAACAGTGAATTTCCCTTGCTTACTGGGCTGGTTTTTTTATTGTGAATCACAGCCAAAGAAGCAGCAAGTTCTTCTCATTCATGCTTCCAAGGTTTAACACCAAAGACAGAATCATTCTTTTGATTACAGAATTAAAAACAAACAAAGAAACCAAACCAACAACACAAAAAAAGAGGAAAAAAACAACCAAACCCCAAGAACAAACCACTCCTCAGGCCCTTGCATTGGTAACAGATAAAAATTTAAGATACTGTGGACTCCAAGGCAAGAGTCTGTCTCAAACCAGCTTGGGCTGTCCTGTGAACCAGACACAACCTGTAGGACTTTGTGTGCTGCCTAAACTGAAGAGAAACTTGCTGTGAATAATCATCAGCTGGCCTTTGTTGCTCCCAGGCAGAATATCTTCTTCCTGGCAGGTTGGGCTGCCTTGGAGGTGGATCCTGGTTCTCTGCAGGACAGGGTTGTATACCTCAGCACATGCAAACGTTGGCAATTGTTCTGAAGCTTCACCAAAAAAAATCAGGCAAGGCTGATGCCAGATTCTGGAGGTAATTCTGCCTGGAAGGGAGGATTTGCTGGCTTGTAGAAGTCAAAGGAAAAGGTGAGAATTGGGATTCCGTGTGAGCAAGAACAAGCTTTTTGAAGTTTTCCCTTTCTCCAGACTCCCTGAAGCAAAGGTGCACTGGGCAGTGCCAGGGGCTGTGTGAGAACATTCTGGGGTGTGGAGTGGACACCTGGCCTTGAGCTCAAAGAGGAGGAGCCTGTCAGGAGGCTCTTCATGGCAAAGCTCTAATGTGCAATGTGCCTGAGGAGTTTGGTCTGGTTTCTGTACAACTCTGGAGCATGAAGAGAGTGAGAGAAGCTTGTCCCAAGATACTCAACGTTGCCACGTGTCTGGTTGGAGCACCAGCAATGAGCAAAGTGACAGAGCAGAGAGGGAGCTGAGGTGCCAGTTTGTAAAGAGCTGCCCACATCACTTTTGTTCCTTTCCACCATCACTGCTCATCATGATTGGCCTGGAGAACCAGCCCAGGTTTTGTCAGTGCTCAGCGGTCAGGAGATCTGCCGTGGAGTCTCTGCAAGTGGCAGGAGAGAGAAAGAGAGATCTAGTTTCATTTAATAAAAGAACTCAGCAGCAAAGTGGGCAAAGAGGAAAGTGTCTTGGAGACTTAGAGAAGTCTCTTGTTTGTGATTCCCTGCTTGTGAGTGTTGTGAAGTCAGTGAGAGGAGCTTTCAGTGGTCAAATATCCTGGCATGTGGTATTTCTGTTCCATGGCACAGCACAGGTTTCACGCTGTAAAAGAACAAACAAACAAAAAAAAGGGGCAGAAGTGCTGTCTGTAGAAACAAAAGTGCAAAACTAAGACAAAACTTTACCAACCAAGTGCAATTGTGCACAGAGGGCAAAAAAACCAAACCCCCTTTGAATGTCAATTCCATTCTTTCTGTTCTTGACGTGTATTTGTAAACTAGTCTTGCCAAAATACAAACACTTTGGATTTTATTTTCTTTTATTCACTCCAGATGATTTTTGTCCTGATTCTTTTCTCTTTTTTCCCAAGCCCTGTTATTTCCAGAGGCCTTCCCTGGGGGTTCCCTCCCAATGGGCTGCAGCACTTCACTGCTATTGCAAGAGGCAAGAGAAAAAGGCACTAACCTCAGAGGAGAACTCACCTCTGCTTAGCTGGCTGGAGCTAATCATGTGCTACTAATTGTCCTCTGCTCTGTGGGGCAGGAGGGGGATTAAATTCTGCATCAAGTTGCTACCT
This sequence comes from Brachypteracias leptosomus, assembly GCA_013401335.1. Lineage (NCBI taxonomy): Eukaryota > Metazoa > Chordata > Aves > Coraciiformes > Brachypteraciidae > Brachypteracias > Brachypteracias leptosomus. The sequence goes on from VYZX01000897.1 coordinate 35,172, forward strand.
CAAGGCTCCAAGTGCTTTTAAAGGTCTTTCACTTGGGAGAATTTAATGAGAGTTCTTAAAATTGGTCAGTTCTTTTGAGTTAACTTTGGGGTTTTTTTATTGATTCATTGAGGGACCCTTATTTTAATTAATTTTACATTTACTACTTGATTCTCAAAGGATGAACAGCTGCAAAGTTTGGTTCTTGCACTATAGTGTTGAACATGAAAGAGAAAAAAATCGTGGTTTTAACAAGTTCAACTGCTCTGGGGTTCAAAGCTTCACTTTTGGTTAATAAAAAACTGACATGTTGTGTCCAGCCTTCCTCTACCATCCTGTGTGTGCTCGTTATTGACTCACTGCAGCTGACACAACCCCCCCAGTGCTTGCATTGGAGTGGACTGGACAGCAGCTAACTGGGTTTACTGGGAGGGCTGGAGTTGCTGGTAGCAGAGCCTGCTGGAGGATGGCACTTGCCCTACAGCAAGAACCCAAAGAGATTTAATTCTCTTACTACCCAACCACCACCTTGTGCTGCCTGGGGATAAAATTTTTGATTAATCTCTCCAAAATAATACCAGTTCCTTGTAGATATTGCTCCCAGTAAACCCAGCTGCTCTCCTGTGGCTGCCACATTATCCTGGCACTGATTTCTTCATCTTGGTTCACAATATTCCTGGGAGAAACATGAGATTCCTGAAGGTCTCTTGTGGGCCTGCACTTACAGCTACTGTATTTTTATGTGGCAAGCTGCCTTTTTAAATTATTATCATTTTTAGCCTAACTAACAATTTGAAAAGGAAATTTGGTACCTGTGAAATTGCCTGTGTTTGCTTTTGCTGAAGTTTTTATTTCTAAATATTTGAATACTTTATATTTGAGTATTTGAGGTACAGAGAGAGTAACTCAGGGGGATTGTGGTGCTGAACATGCTGAAACACTTTGGGCACTAACTCAAGGAAGATGTGGACACCTGAAGGGGGCAGAGGGCAGCAGCAGCACCATAAATAAATACCTAGAAACTATTACATTTTACAGAAGTATAAGGAAAACCTGGGATTTTTTTTTTCTCTATGGAAAGAGGGCAGGGAAAATTCAAACAAGGAGGAATGATCCCATATTGCTTAGGGGCATAAGCTACAAGAGGGAAGCTGTTGATTGAGCATGGAAAAGAAGATACTAGAACAGACCACTGGGGGGAGCGTGAAATCTTCCAGCACTACATTTTTTTTAATGATTTTTTTTTCCCCTGAACAGTTGTAAACCAGCTCTGCTGAATGCTTACAATATCTGTCTGAGGCAGGGGTGGATTAGATAACCTCCTGGGGCTACGTTGCTGTTTTCTCATGAATATCTCTCTTTAAATCAGCCAGGGCTTTAGCTGACAAACAGGCTCTCTCCAGGCAGCAGCAGGAAGATGAAAACACATGAGTGCCTGTAAAAGAGGGAGATGTGCCCTTTGCACACAGGCTCTTGGTGTCCTAGGGCTTTGCTCCAAAGCTTTACCAAGCACCTGAAATGGAGAAAACCCCAAATCCAAATAGAATAAACATCTTGAAGTTCCTTTGCACAAACTGAGCAGCTTTATGGCAAAGGCACGGGGGTGTCTTGCATGTTGCCAAGCACGTGAGATGGGTGTTACTTTGCTGGGCTCAATATTAATTCCTTTTTCTTAAAAAAAAAGAAGTAAGTTTCTACAAAGTTCTTACAGGGAGGGTGATTTTTGTTTTGGCAAAGCTGCTTCCATCCTTTCTGCTGTTTCTCAAGTGTGTTTCACATCAATCTTCAGATCGGCTACGAGGTACTAAAATGGTTATTTTTAACTTGTTGTAACTAAAATGGTTATTTTTAACTTGCCAATGCCATGCAGTGTTGCTGCCAGCCTCCTCCTGGGTACTTCTCAGATGTTTCAGGTTGTGTCCTGCAAAACAGAGGCTGGGATAACAACGCCCTCAATGTTTGTAACTCAGAACAGGCTCCACCAGCCTCTGCATCAGCACCAACATCATTTGTTTAAGGGCAAGTGAAGGAGCCCCTCTCCCACAGCGTGGTTTTTTCGTGGAGTGTTCAATATTTGTCCTTCTTCAGCTAAAAAGCCTGCATGGAGCTCCCCAAACACCATCTGTTCCTCCAGAGATTCAGCTCAGGCCTTGCCTGCCTCAGCCTGACCGGCCTCGGCTTCCCCACACGGCGGGTCCTGGCTCCTCAAGGCCGGCCCTGGCTGGGGTGAGTGAGGGGCGGCCTTCCCCAGCAGCCTGCTCGGTGTAACGGGGAGGCCCCGGTGTTGGCGGTCGGGCCGGGCCCGAAGCGCCGCGTTCGCACTGGGCTCGGCTCGGTCGCCATGGTGACGCCGAGGCGGGGATTTGACCCCGCGGGGCCACCGTAGGAGGGCGGGCGGCTCCGCGCCGCCATTGGGCTGGGGGCGGAACGAGCGGCCCGGGCCTGCGGATGGCGCGAGCGGAGCCGCCGGTCGCCACCTTCGAGCGGCGGGTGCTGCGGAGCGCGGCGGAGCATCAGTACCTGCGAGTGCGGCTGTGAGTGACCGGGACACCCCCCCCGGAACCTTCCCGAGCCTCCCCCGGTCACCGGGACCCCTCCCCCTTATCCTGCCCTCTGCTCTGCTTCCCCGCAGGGAGCTACCGGACGGCGGGGCCCGGCCCAACGGGGCCCAGTTCAAGCAGCTGGTGGTGGCGGCGCTGAGGGAGCTGCACGGAGAGGTGGGACCGGCACCAGGCGCCTTCGGGCTGGGCTCGGGAGAGGCCGCTGTGCCCCTGGCTCCTGCCGTCGGTTTCTGTTAGACGGGCTCGGTCGGGCTGGAGCCCCGGGCGTGCAGCGGCAGAAGTCTCCTCTCTTTGCCCTCCGTTAACCCGGCCCCTGCTCTCTAGCCCGTGGAATCATTATGGTTGGAAAAGACCTCTAGGATCAAGTCCAACCTTCATCCCAACCCCTTGTTGTACCTTGCTCCTCAAGCAGCTGAGGTTCTACCTTTTGTCTTAGTGTCTGGATCCAACGTGGAACTGAAAGTGGCCTCTAAAGAGCTCTGAGAGGAAGGGTGCTCTATAAAATCTAGTGATGGTGTAGCTGAAGCGCTCATGTGAAATTTCAGCTTAACTATAACACCTTCAATGTGTTTTAGCTTGCTTATAAAGCACTGTAAGAGCATAGAATGGGATTTATTAAATGGTATTTATTAAATAATGTTCTTTTCATAGGTTGGAGCAGCTTTGCCTGTTGATGTCTTAACATATGAGGAAAAAACTCTGTCTGCCATACTAAGAGTTGTTAGCAGGTAAGATGCACACTTCAGATACTGCCACAGAAATATTTTTCTCTATATTTTTTAATATCTCTGCATATAGGCAGTGCAATAACCCCTCAGAGCAGTGTTGCTGCTAAAACTCCTTAGTGAAACTACCTGTCGTTAAATGCAGTGAAGGTTTTGTTACTCTTTATATAATGTGCTTTTTATTTAAGGTGTTTATGCTGCAGGAAAATGGAGAAAATAATAATAATATATTTAATTTTCCTTTTATTTAGTGGTCTTGTGAAGCTGTGGAGTGCTCTAACGTTGCTGGGTTTCTACCAGAACAGGAGGTGTGCCTTCAGAGTGCTGCAGGTAAAGCCCTGAGGGGCTGGGTGGCTTCCCCAACCATCGCATCTCCCTCTAAGGCAGGGCCAGTCTTTTATTTCCCCTACCCCATTTTTTCCCCCTTTCTAGTGGTCGCTGTCAACTGACCTCATTTTAAAATGTAGGCATGAACTTCCAGAGCTTATTTTTTCCTGAGGATGCTGCTTAATAAAAAGAGTTCCAGGAATTCTTTGTTTCCAGAGCCATGGCTAAACAAAAATCTGCTCAGGATTAGCTTTTAATCTTTTTAAAAAAAGGTTTTAAGCTTTACAGTTTTAAAAGTTTTTAATCTTTTATGTAAAAGGGAAATGGGAGTGTTTTCAACTTTGAGTCCATTTGATGATGTTTTGTTGTGGATTGTTTTGGTGTTTTTTTAACACCTTAGTTGACTTCTTGTTTTGTTTTTGTTTCTCCCCAAACTAGACATCTCCATTTCTTCTTGCCTTATCTGGCAACAGCAGAGAACTCGTCTTGGACTGAAGGCAGCTGTTGGTTGGGTTGAGTGAAGCAGAAGTTGCTTGAGATGTTGCAGCCCTTCAGGCGTGGAATTTCTGGAGGGAATTTCAGACAAAGAGCCTTGGCAAAGCCAACAGTTATCAGCTCTCTGCTCGGACATCCCCCACGTCAGAGATCACACGTAAAAGTTGGAGACAAAGCTGAGCTTACCAAAGCTTTCACACAAGATGATGTCGTTACCTTCTCTGACTTAACAGGTGACGCAAACCCTTTGCATTTGAGGGAAGATTTTGCAAAGAAATCCAGGTTTGGGAGAACTATTGTACATGGAGTTTTGATCAACGGACTTATCTCTGCAGTTCTGGGTACTAAAATGCCCGGCCAAGGGTGTGTATTTCTCTCCCAGGAGATCAAATTCCCAGCTCCTCTGTACACTGGTGAAGAAGTCACAGCTGCAGCAGAGGTGAAACGACTGAAGGGCTCGATTGCACTCATTGCAGTGTCATGTAAAGCCAAAGAAAGTGGGAAGATTGTTATGGAAGGGATGGTGAAAGTCCTGGTGCCAGAGGGTTAGAGCTGTTGATGCTTCAGTATAAAGGCCAGAAATACACTCTTGGGTTTGACTCTTTTTATGTGGCGTTGCTTAATCCAAAAATTTGGCACATTTTTAAGGTTGAGTGCTGACTATGACCTCTCTGCTCACCTCTCTGGATCAACATGTGTTCCTCCTTGCCCACTCAGTACCTCAGTGACTGGTAAAATAGACTTTTGGTCAGTAAATCACCTGGGTTAAATTATTTTAGTACCAATGTAAGATTACTATCTGCTAAAAAACCTTTTATCAGGAATACTGAAGACTGTGAGGAGTAAAGTACAGGCTCTTCAATTGATAGCTCTCAGGTTTTGGCAAAACATGTTCTCTCCCCATCTTCTCTGCAGCAGAAACACTTTTCTTGCCTGCAAACAACCTCCAAAGTTCTTTGCTATGAGAAGAGTTTGTCCTCAAACTGTGTGGAAGGCTAAAGGTACCACAGTTACATGTCTGGGTGTGATGTCTAGTCCTGAAGTGCAGCTGCAGTGAGACCACAAGCCCCAGGTGTTAATCAGGATCAGAGGGAAGGGTAATTAATGTTTAAGATGTTTGACTTCACTATGCCCTCTGTTCTCAAAGCACTGGGTTTGGAACCAGCACTTAGAGGTTTCCTTATCTCTTGTCTGCTTTGCTTCCTATTTCCTTTCCCTCTGCCTTGGGTCACCGCCCCATCACTGGCTTTTGCCATGAAGTTTCTCAAAGCAGGTTTGTGTCTTCCCTCGTTCCTGGTTCACCTGCCTCTGTATGGGAAGTTGTGCTAATGCCTATTAATAAAATAAATATGAGGATGAGATGGTAGTGGAGAGATTGGGGCAATAATTAAGTCTGTCTCTGATCTCCTGGCTCACAGAATGGTTTAGGTTGGAAGAGACCTTCTAAGATGATTTAGTTCCAGTCCCCCACTACAGCAGGGACACCTCCCACTAGACCAGGCCGCCCAGGACCTCATCCAGCCTGGCCTTGAACACCTCTAGGGATGGAGCATCCACAACCTCCCTGGGCAGCCTGTGCCAGTGTCTCACCACCCTCTGGGTAAAGAATTGCCTTCTCATTTCCAATCTAAATCTCCCCTCTTCCACTTTGAACCCATCACCCCTCATCCTATCACTGGAGGCCTTTGTGAAAAGTCCCTCCCCAGCCTTCTTGTAGCCCCTTCTGACACTGGAGCTCCATCTAACCCCGGTGGAGGGGCCACCCCCGCCCGTTCTCTCGGTCCCGGGGNAGGCCGAGGGGAGCGGGAGGCGAAGAGGGCGCCGGGGCAGGGCCCGGGGTGGTTCTGGCCTTGGGCTCGGGGCCGTGCGGGGGCCTGGGGCGGCTGGTGCGGTGCTGGGGGGCCCGGGAGGCAGCGGTGCCGAGAGCCCCGGAGCGCGGGTTTGACCGCTCGGGCAGCCCCTCCGGCGGGGAGGTGGCGGTGCCGCCGTTGCCTGGGTCTCCTGCAGCGAGCCGGGAGTTGCGGGGCTCCTTGGAGCGGGTTTTCTCTCAGCAGCCTCCCACAGCTCCCGGTGGTGGTGCCGGTACCCTGGGGCTTGGGGATGAAGTGGGTGCTGGGACTTGGGTTGCTTCGGCCTCTGCTCCGGGGGAGGCCTTGTGCCTTCGGACTGAACGAGCTGTTGCAGCCTCTGTGTTTCCTGGGGGTCTCTTCCAGCGCTTGCAGGAGAGGTGGGATGAAGTTAAGGTTGGAACGGGCTCCACTTGCCCCTGGGTCCCGCCGTGCATGTGCAGGGAAGGCTGTAAAGCTGCAGGGACTGAACCGAGGGGACAGCCCCACTTTGTTGGGGAGTGGTGACACTCAGCAGAACGAGCCCTGCTGGGACTTTAAGTCAGATATTAACACTTTTAGGGTGTCTAGTACACATCTATGCTGCCCCCGTAACAATTGTGCTGCTTCTGAGCATGCAGTAACGCTCCCAATTTCACAATCTCCTCTCTGCAGTTATTTTCCACTTTAAAAACTAGGTTTCCTAACGGTGTAACCAGGCAGTGCTGTGAATAAGAGGGAGAACTGCCTGTCATTTCTGATTCCTTCTTTAGCTGCACTCAAAGGAGGCCAGAGGTAACTCAGCAGCAGCAGGTTCACTAGCAAGGAGTGTGTTTGAAATGGAGAGAAGGTGTTTGTTCCTTCTGCCCCTTGAACAGCTTCAATTCCTGCCTTGTTGAGCTCGATTCCTGGTTCCTTGCATCTGGTGAATACCTTGAACCTGAATGACAATAATTGTAGGTTCACCATGGGATATACAACTAATCTGTAGACTGGCTTATTAAATACTCCTCCTATAAGTAATCCACACTTAAGAAGTGTTTTTGTGTATGTGTGTGTACACTTAAGAAGTGTTTTTGTATGTGTGTGTGTGAGGAACTTGCTTAATTAACATTCCAGCCTTTGGACAGAAGTTATGTGTGAGAAATTGTCTAGAAGATCTCGTGGATCTAGCAGGTGATGCCTCTCAACTGTTGCAATTCCTCCCATAAATAAAAGCAATGAGGTTTACTTTCAAGGAATGAGGTTTACTTTTGTTTTAATAGCTGAGAGGTGCACATGTCAAGTCCCGTGAAAAGTTGTGTAACTTCTAACACTCCCCAGTTAGCAGCCCAGGTTACAGCTTCATTGTTCATTGTTTTCCATCGTGCCTTCTGACACTTTTTTGCTAGTGCAGACAATAGATTTTTGTGTCCTTTCCTTTGGTTTACATAAAAAAAAGTCACCAAATTCTTTTAGAATGAGCACTGGGAAGTAGTTTTCCAATCCAGACTCAGCGTGTGTGTTGTGTTGTCTGGGTGAGTGTGATAGCAAATATTGCTCCCCCCTGCTCTGTCTCTCATCTCGGGGTTCTGTTGTTAATGGATGCTCAGAAAACGTTCTCTGTGGATCTGTTCTGATCTGTAGTGAATAACAGAATGCTGGAGCACTGTGCCTTTTGATTTCCAAATCTGTCTCTGAGCTCCATCTATTAGTAATTGTTTGTTTTCCTGCAGAAGCCCTGTTGATAGTTGAAAGATGGCTTGAAGTGTGTGTAGCACAGATGGTTTATGAAGAGGCAGTGTGGGATAACAAAATCCAGGAAGCCATAGCAGGGACTGGGTTTCTTATTTGATGTGAGTTGACTATTTTGGCCACTTCATCTTATGGCCCTTTCATCTGAATAATTTCTCTATTGATGCTGGCCCTGATTTGAACTTTCCTGGTTGAAATAAGCCCCACAAATAGCTCGTTGTGTTTGAAGAGGTGTGTAAATGAAGCCCCTCTAAGAAATGAGGCTTGAAGTGCTTTTGTGGGGTGGTTAGACTGTGTTGTGTTATATTATAGATGTCAGGAAGCAGGTTGTCATTAACTGAATGCTTTGTGGGTTTGTCCTCAGCCCACCTGAAAGTGCTGTCTTCAAAAGATGTTCTTCATCCCCAACTTAATATTTGGAGAACTAGGTCTCTTCACATGCTAGACTTGTTCTCAAAGGCATCTGTTCTTTTTGTCAGCAGTATATATTAAGATTTTATAATGCTGCTTAGCATTGCAAGAATTGCTTTAAACTTGCATTTATATATATATTTTTTTTTCCCATTGCTTATAAAAGGACTCGTATGAAGATGATTTAGGCCCAGGTTAGGTGCAGCTTTGATGTGGCAACTGAACTGGTAATAATCTAAACCTTTTATGGGTGCTGAAAATAGCCAGTCTGAACAACCTGCTAAGGAAAAGGTGAAGAATTTCAGGAAGAGCTCTCTGAAATACCACACAGAAGACCAAAGCTTGTGTCAAGTGAATAGTTTGCTTCTCTATTGTTCTAAGCAGCTTCTGTTAATTTGAATTTACTACAACAGATGGGTAAGTGTAGCCTTAATAGCATTGACTCAAGGGCTGGACTTGGCAGAGGCTCAGTTTCTGTTTCCTGGGGATGAAGGTGAAACTGAAAATACGAAACTGAAAACACAATTTGAAACTGCTCTAAACTTACCTGAATTCTCCAGAAAACTAAGAAGGGGCAGAGCTAGTCTGGAAACTGCACTTTTTGCCCAGCAAAACCATGTCAACCCCCCAGTAAATGTGATTTTGAGATTGTTAGGAAATAACTGCAATATTTATTGGTGTATTCACGAGCTCTTCATGTTTCTTCAAGTCAGAAGAGCTCAGAAGTTCTTCCTTGAGTTAGTACAGCTGGGACATAATCTCCTCCTACATGCTTCAGTCACTAGCACTGCACAAGAGCTTCCAGGAGTGTGTTGGGCACCTTTTCATAGGAGGGTTTGGTGCTCTTGGTAGGTCCTTGTGCCAACCATGCTGCAGAAAATGAAGTTGTTCTGTTGCATTCCTTGAATCCAGCAGGAGTGGAATTACAGCCAATATATTAAAGCCATTTGCAAGTGTTTCCTCTTCATGCCAAATGTTGTGTTCTGACAACAGAGGCATTTTCAAGCACTAAAGCTTGGATAAATTTTGGCTCTTGAACTTGCTTCGTATTGCAATATTTCATCTGTTTTAAAGTGGCTTGCTTTCTAAACCTTAAAATAGGATGCTATTTTCTCCTACAGTAATCTAGACATATTCCTTAATAAGGAATGTACACATCTGTACATACAAATTTTAGAGCAATAAAATCACTAGCAAGCCATACATCTACTTCAGAACGTTCCCTGATTCTTTTCTGAAGTGATTCTCCTTTTTCATGCATTTCCTTTTTAAATTGAAGGAGTGAAACAGCCAATTTTACCACAGAACATTGTTGTCTTCAAGGCATTTGGAAGTGAGCAGCTGAAATAAATCCCTTGGTAATGGACTTTTTCCTTGAGCAGTGATGAATGTTGACACTCGTTCCTTTTAAATGAGAAAAATGTTGAAAAAGCATTTGTATTTTTCCTGTGATACAAGGATGGAGCTGTGTGATTCTAGAAATTTAGGGTTTATTTGAAAAGCTTGTGAAGGACTTTGCACATCTGCTGTATGAGGAATTCAATCTCTGCAAGGCTGCCTTCACTTGAGGGGGAAAAAAATAATCATGAAGTTACTTTTAGAGGTGATTTTAGACAGGGAACTATTAGAGCTCACTTGTTTGAGGTTCTGGAAATGCAATTCCTCCACTTGACTTGGTTTGACCACTTCCCACCTCCCCCCCACCAGCTTTTTCATCACATCTGATGTTAGATACTTTATGGTCTCCACTGGTGAACCTGCTAAATTAGGGTTCCATTTGTAGCTCCTGCAAAGACCAGCCCAAATATTACTCACTGTATCGTACCTTAGTAAATCCATTGTGTGATTAGAATATTTTTCTTGGCCAGGGAGTATTTCCTGAAAAATATTTTGCTGCTCTGCTTGCTGAAGGCTCTGGTGATGCAGGGCGCTGAAAAGCTGTTTTTTCTCTCCTTTCTCCAGAGTTTTTCTTGTTCACCAAGTTTCATTACATCTAAATATGTGTCCTCTTTTTTTTTCTGCAGTTGTCCTACTGCATAGCTTTCATTTCTTGAATGGCTTCACTCATTACTACAGTGTGGGGGGGTCTGTTTGATGTCCCTGGACAAATATTTCATGTGCAGGTGAACATCTGCTTGGAGCTCAGCTGGGCTTTAATGGCAGGTTGTGCAATGGCAAATAAATACTGGTAGCAAAGAGGTCCCTGAGCAGCTTTCCTGATTTTGTTGCTACTTTTCACATGGGAGATTTTCTAAATAAATATTTAAAAGAGCTTCTTAGCAGAAATTGTTCCAATCCAGCCTACTTAAGCGGGGATTGTATTCATGCTTAATTAGGCTTTCCTCTCTTTAATGCTTATAAAATAAAGCCCTTTCAAACTTGCAGTTGATGTGACCTGGAGGTGACCTGGATCTTTAGAATGGTTGGCTTTTCAAGCCTGTTGGATTAAACAGATGTAGAGCAGAAATCTGGGGGAAAAAACAGACTGAATATCCTCAGCCAAACATTTAGAGACTCTTTTCTTGGGAAGACAGAAAGTGTTGCCCAATATTGGTGAGATTCTCTCTGTTTTATCACGTGCATCTCTAACTTCACCATGTGTTCTTTCCTATTTTGTCTCTGCAGGAGCTTTTCTTCCCTGTTTGCTTTGTTTCCAAAACTATCAAAGATGATCAACAGCATTCGTTAAACATTTGGACTGTGCTTTGCTGTGGGACTTTCACCCAGGAATGTTCACAAAATTCTCTCTGATGTTTTAGCAAGTGCTGAAATACCACGGACTAATCTTGGGGGGAAAAAACCACCCAAATGTTGGCTTGGCATGAAAATGGGTAAATTCAGGATAACATTAATCCCAGGCAGTGGTTGTGAAACTGTTGCTGGAAAAATGCAGCATGATTGTCACTGATCCACGTGGATATTTGGAAAATACTTTCTTAGAAACTCTCCAGCACTCTGTGGTGGTAGGAAGGAGATTTTAGGAAATGACAGTGGTCATGCAGCTTTCCCTGCTCCCAACACTGGTTTCCTCTTTCTTGACTAATGGGAGCAGCCAGGAAATGATCCCAGGGGTAAAACTGCTTTGCTTGGCATCTTTAACAATGCTCATTGACCTGCTGCTGGGATGGGGAGCTTGGGGCAGGATCTGCCTTGGTTTTATTGGTGGGAAGAGCAGCAAATATCCAGCCTTACCTGTGTGGGAGTCTGGAGGGACCCAGGGAGGTTCTTGGGGGATGGTTTTATGGCCTCTCTTGGTGGCTCCTATATAGTTGCTGGCAAAATCAGTGCTGGGAGCTTGCCTCTCTTCTGCAAGCTGAGACCTTTCTGTGCCAACCAGCAGCTGTTGGGGCTCCTTTGAAGTTGTTTGGGAAACTGAGTCGTAGGAAAGATTTTGAGCTATTCATGTAGGAGAGAAAAGAGGCCCTGGGAATTTCTGCATGAGTGTAGCCTGGTTGTTCATCCCTAAAATTGTCAGCAGGAGTCAGCTCTGGTAATTACAAGCCCTTTCTGAAGCCTTTGCCTTAATTTTTTTCCTCTATTAGATGATGCAGCTAGATACAAATGATTCTTAGTGTGCTTGTTTTCCTTATATTTATATTTCTTTCCTATGGGCACAGGCTCAGTCCTGCTATCAAATCTCTTTCAGAAGAATTGTTGTAATTCTGATTATTATTTTTTTTTCTGGCAGAGCAATAAAGGCTTTTGCACATTTAGGCTTTTTCTTTGCTCCTATGGGAAGCATATATCAGTGGTGCTAATTATAATCCTGGGACAAGTTTGTTGTCGTGTGGAGGCAATGGGAAGTAGCAACTTCTCACTAAAACTCTCACTAAACTTCTCAATAAACTAAATACTGTGCTCTGCTTTTTCTGTGTAACCACAGCAGATACTGGGAAGAAGATCACATTTCTTACTGGGGTTTTTCTGCTGTTGCTAAGCTTGGATTTGGTCTCGTATCAACTTTAGGGAAACAACTCAAAAAACCATTTAGGCTTTTTCATTAGTTGCATTGACAAGGTCGTGTTGAGGTGGCCAGTTCTTTGTTAGGGTCAGTGCTGATGGAGGTTCCAGACAGAACCAATGACCACTCTGAAGAGTGATGCTCTCTTCTTTCAGGTGCCAAACCCTGGGACATAAAGAAGGGGCTCCATCAATTGTGGGGGTCAAAGCAGAACTGAATGGGAAAATGCTGGAAAAAACAGTTGTAGCCCAAAGATGTTTTTTGACACCAGAGAGGTGGTGGAGGCCCCATCCCTGGAGTCCTTCAAGGTCAGGCTTGATGGGGCTCTGAGCAACCTGACCTAGAGATGTCCCTGCTGGTGTAGGGAGGTTGGAGCAGATGAGCTCTAGAGGTCCCTTCCAGCCTCAAACATTCTATGATTCTAATATAATCTTACAGTGAGAAGGATCTCTGAGCTCTCCAGAAGAGACAACTGTGGTATTGATCAGGATACTTTGAATTTTATCTAATGACTTTGTGTGTCCTGCTTGCTCAAGAGCATTTTCCTGGAGTACAATCACCAGAGAAAGTGCTACAAAGGCTTGAGCAATAACTCTGCTTCTTTCCAAAGCCTAGAAAAGATGAATAACTGAAGGGGGTGAATCATCACTGATGTGATTGTTCAGAGCAGCAGCCAACGGGCC
>VYZX01000897.1:54929-163925 GCA_013401335.1 Brachypteracias leptosomus
AATTAACAGATACAACACAGTTAGAATTCTACTATTGTATATAAATACATTATTGTATATATTATTGTAGAATTATTTTATTGAATGTGCACGAGCACGGAGGAACTTTTATCATGACCTAGAAACCTCTGGTGTGATGTGCTGAAGAAATGCAATGCAAAAGTTTCTCCTGCTCCAGAGAAATCCAGGATTTAAGATGAAATGAGCACCCACCAGCACCCAAGGAGATGAGATGGTACCAGGCATCACAGAGCAGTGGTCAGTGGGGTCTTCACCATGGTCAACTTTTCATAGAGATCACCCAGAAAGAATATTGAGAATTTTTTTTAAAGAAGAAAGAGTTCACTTTAGCAGCCACCTCTAACAAGCTCCTCTTCCCCATGGGGAATAAAATGTGTAAGGCATGAACAAGCTTTGTTGCCTTCTCATTTCACTTTAAAATGAGGCAGCTTTAGTAGAAAAGGCAATGGACCTTTGAGACTTAAAATTCAGAAATGACAGGCACTGACAAGTTAGGTCTGGGTGGTGGGTCTGGAAAGGGAAGGTAAATAGGTTATGGGTCTGGAAAGGGAAGGTAAATAGGTTATGTAGGATGCAGTGCAGAAAGAGAAGGTCTTTGTGTCTGAGGCAGTAGGTGAGGGATAAAAATTCAGGAAATTATTTGACACCAGCTTGCAGGAGGAATTTGCAATGAGAGAGATTTTGCAGATATAAGATACTGTGATCAGGGACAAAAATGTCAGCTTGGCTGGCTAGAAAAGATCAAACAAGCATCAAGATACGGCTCTAACTTGGGTGGGAGGATGTGCAGAGGGTGGCTAAATTAACAGGGCACATTCTTTAGCACTTGAGCTCCTTCAGTAAAAAAAAAACAGCTCACCCCTTGATGTTCAAACTTGTGTTTCTGCTTCCCACAGGCTGGAAAGGTGAAGATGTATCTCTGCTAGTGCAGAGAGCCACCCTAAGAGGTGTAATTCTTCATGATGTGCCCAGCAGAAGGGCAGGGAGAGGGTGTTAAGCCTTTATGAAGATGAACAACCCTTCTTTTGACAACCACCACTGTTCCTCCAGCCTGGTTCCATATGCCAAGGCTTGAGAGAGCAGTTGCTGATGAGGAGCGTGTTAAAATTGCTCCTTTCTCCCACTGTGGTGAAGGTTTTTATAAATTGCTCTTTGTGATGCTGGAGCTGAAGTTTTCTGAGTCACTAAGACATCCAACACCCCCCCCAGTTCCTTCCATCCACAACTCCAAGCAACAATATCTCACCACAACATTCAGGTCCCTTGTTTTTCAACTCTTGTCTGGTGTATATTGAAATTAAACAAACAACACAACTCCAAGCAGTAGAAAACAACCCTCCTCAAACCAGTATAAAGAAAATACCAACCCTCAATCTCCTTCCTCCAAAACTAAAATGTTGCTGGAGCTTCTGGAGGGTGTAAAACCCAGATTCCTTCCAGTTCTGTGGGTTTTGGTGGCTGTGTTTGAATAACTCGTGCAGTTGAGTTGGAATGCAGCTTTTCTGCTGTTAATCTGGTGCTGCCTATATAATAATAATAAGGGTTGAGGATTTCAAAACTGTTGTGGGTAGGGGATACAGACCCTGGTCTGCATCAGAAAGTTTCAAGGCAGGTTCAACTCTCAGCTGTGCAGCTTGAAAAGCTCCTTCCAGACCATCCTGCATTTCATCCTCCACTTATTTGACAGGGATATATGAGGATTGTTGGCAGCTCTTCTGCTTCAGCCACTGGTCCAGTATTCCCAGCAAGATATCTGGCCTCTGTGGAGCATTTTATTGCAGCTTCTGAGCAGACATTCCTGAGCAGGCTGTGGTTTGAAGATAAGAATGTTAATTCCCAGGTTCTTCTGTAGTGAAGCCCATGGTGGCTCCAGTGGTGAACTGGGGCTGCTGGGAAGTGCTGCTCATGTTTGAAAGCAAGGTCAGGACCCCAGTGAGGTGTTCTGGGGTAGACAGGGCAGATTGTGCCCAAAAAAACCTGGGGGGGGAATGTTACTTTCTGCTGGGAAATAGCAAACGTGTGGTTTATTGAAAGAAGTTTTAAAATAAATAAGAGTGGTTTGAAAAGATGTGAGCTGGAGTCCTTTTGTCTCTGGTGTCAGGTCAAGAAGGTAAAGGTGGTTATGATTTGACATGTTTTTCAAGTAAAAAAACCCAGAAATAGGTTTAGTTTCTATTTAGGAGCTTATTTTTGAATTAAAGAGTGGTCTGCCAAATGCAAGCTTTGTATGCATCTAGGTTGGTGAATTACTGCCTGTAAGTGATATATTGCTTTGGGGTTTATTCCTGAATATTTTTTCCCCCTTGGGTGTAAAAGAGCATTAAGAAGATTTTTATTAACATCTTCAGTAATTCATGTATAGTTCTTTTTCAGCTCAGGATTTGCAGGCAGAAACTGAAGTGCTCATGTTAGTGGGGGGATAACTGAAAAAAAAAGATGTAGGAAAGGAAAATCATTGCTACTTCTGTCCTGGTTTGTTGAATTGACCCTTTACTTTTCCACTGGTTAAATGAAAGTTGTTCCAACACCCCAAATCCCTGTGTTCTTCCTGGTGAGCTGTTTGCTTTCAAAATGAGGTTATTGCAGCTGATTCCTGCAATACACGTTTCTTAAAGGAAACCCCCCTGGAGATTGAGCTTACCCAAGGCAGGTGCTTTGATCTGCAGGACAAGGATGTGTTAACAACATGGAAAAATTTATTCTGGCCATTTGCATGATGTAATTGAGGAGAAACACTAAAGAAAATCTCTTTGATCTGCCTTACATAAGGCTCTGAATTTCTGTGCGTTTTCTCATTGTCCTATTTCAAAGTGTTTCTCTGACTTTATCAGGAGTTTTGGGTAACTTCCATCCACAAAAAACAACTATTGCACTGGTACATTGCAGCTATTTCTAGGTTGAAGATATACAGCTGTTTAAAAGCTGTCCAGCAACAAATTCCAGAGAGAGAATGGAAAATATTTGAAATTACAGATTTAAAACACTGACAGTAAAGGCTTGAAATTACCTATGAAGGCAGTAGAGGCAAAGGAAAGTTATTAACCTGCACTTTAGGAAATAAAGCATAAATCTTACCTGGGGAAGACATTGAGGTGTGAATTGTTTTTGTGCAGTATGTCAGAGAAAGGCTTTGACTGAAAATTGTAGCCATTTAATACCTGAAAATTTTGTGTAGTGATCTTAAATGTGTGACTCACTAGCAATAATCTCTCTCCTCACATTTTCAGTGTCATTCCATTTACTAATCTCTTCCCAGTGGGCTGTGAGCTGTTTGTGTAGCTCACCCTGATAACAATACTTAGTGAAAAAACCCCACAAAAACTTGTGTATACACAGTACAAAAAGAGTTATCCAGTAGTTAACCTGCTGCTGAGGGACTTTTACTTTCTGGGTTGCTAGTTTGTATTTTGAGAGTAAGTTTAGTAATTTTTTTTTTCTTCTCTTTTTAAGATTTCAACTCTAAGTCTACCTCTCCCTCCCAAAAAATTGATTGGCAACATGGAGCGTGAATTCATAGCTGAGAGACAGAAGGGCCTCCAGGCCTATCTTGATGTCATCACCACCCATCACATTCTGTCCAACTGTGAGCTGGTAAAGAAATTCTTGGACCCAAACAGCTATTCTGTAAACTACACTGGTAAGTGAGGGATTGAAAAACTGCATTAAAGTTTCATTTTACTCTCTGCGTGTCTCTGGTCTAGTGGGAGGTGTCCCTGCTGTGGTGGGGGGGTTGGAACTAGATGATCTTGATCCAACCTAAACCATTCTATGATTTACCCTGAACTTGAGGGTGGATGGTGGGAACGACCTTCCAAATGATCACACCATGCAAATAATTATTTATGGTAAAGTTTCTCCAGCTCTGTGCACGAATTGTGCTGATTGTCAGGTCTAAATATAAGAATTATTTTACAGAATAGTGATGAGGGTCAAGATCTAGATAAGCAGAACTTAAGGGGGGGGTGGTGAGAGCAACATCTCTTTTTTTTCACAGTTTGTGGTAGCTGGGAAGAGTGTGAGGTGGAGGTGAGTTTGTCAGCCTGTGTTCTGTTAGAAGAGCCAAGCTGCTGAACACTGAGTCTTATGTTCATCATGCTTCTGAGATTTGTCAAATCAACAGGAACAACTATGGTCATCTTTACTTGTGAAACTTCCTAGAACTAATTATTTGGGCTGGGTCGAGGTCAAAGCTTGAACAAGTCACATTTTGCACCCTGCAACTTCTGGGAAATCTCTGAATCCCTTAAAACATTATCCTGGTGATCAGTTTTCTTTGATATTAAATATTTCTCCTTTGAACGTGTCCGATTTCAGCTTCAGCCATTGGAAATGGTTAAATATTTGTCTTACAGACTGAAAAAACCCTTCCTCTTAGTGATGAAACCCACCCCACAGGCTCAGGCTGTGGGCAAACTGACTCTGCAAGATGCAAAGCTTGTTTTCCTTCAAAGCAGAGTCCACTGAAGCAGGAACTTCTTGTTTCCTCTCTCCTTGCTTTCCCTTTATGTAACATTCTTGTCTCTTCAGCTTCAAAGTGCAA
Organism: Brachypteracias leptosomus; assembly: GCA_013401335.1. Lineage (NCBI taxonomy): Eukaryota > Metazoa > Chordata > Aves > Coraciiformes > Brachypteraciidae > Brachypteracias > Brachypteracias leptosomus. The sequence continues at coordinate 59,491 of VYZX01000897.1, forward strand.
AGAACATTTCCCGGATGTTTGTGAGAAGCTGTGGAGAAGTTGTAAATTATTAGGAACTCTTGAAGGATGCAGTTTGTCTGGTTAATGCTGAGTGAGCAGTTTAAATCCTGGAGGAGACCCTGGGACTTCTGTGCTTATTTTGAGTGCTTTCATCACAACTGTTGTTTCAGCAAGTTGCTGGGAAGTTGGTAGCAGTCAAAGGCATTGCCTGTGGTCTTTGGAGACATCATCAGTTCATCATTTCTTAAATACTGGAGCAGTGAGCTCATACTTACTGCACTGGTCTCTTTTCACTGAAGATAGAGTGCAGAAAGATCAGTGCATCCTTTCCTTTCTGCTGTGTTTCTGTGCCAGGACAAGCCATGGGAGAGAAAACTCCTTGTTGCCATGATTCCCTTTCCTCCCCCACTGTCGCCTCTGCTCACTGAGATCTCCCCTCAAACCCCTTCATGGATGAGCCAGTTGAGTTCCCAACTCAAGAGAATTCAGTAACCAGAGAGGTGTCCTCCCCCTCCCTGAAATGATCATGGTATCCAGCAAAATGCCTTTTTTTCTGCAGAAAAGGGCAGAATAATGCAGTGAAACAGAACTGATAAGTCTACAGAGTTTACATGTAATAATAGCAGTAGATGCACATTAAAGAGATGTAAAAGGGATAATTTTTATAGCAGAACCACTTCATGATCTAATGTGGGAAATCTTAGCAGTGAGCATTGGATTTAGACTTGGGAATGCAGATCTAGCACAGACAATGCAGAGCTGCAAGCTGAGTTTTCCAGGCAGAGCTTTCCCTGTTTTCTCTCTGGATTTGAGTTCTCAGGTTAAAACTGCAAATGCCCTTTAACTGTGCCTTTCATCTGATTTCCTTTTAAAGTGATTTTGCTGACTTTCAATCTCAATTCCCGCAGGCTTCCTTCTGGCGTTGAACCTTACCTAATATGTGGATAATTACATTTTATAGTCTCTTAAAACCATTTTTATCCTCTTTTTTCTTTCTCCTTTTTCTTTCCAGAAATTGCCTTACAGCACGTTTCAATGTTCTTCCGATCAGAGCCAAAGTGGGAAGTAGTAGAACCATTAAAAGATATAGGTAAGAAGAGCATGAAAACTTGGATTTATTTTTTATTTCCAAGTTGTCCCAACTCTCTGTGGTTGCAGACCTTGTCCTGCCTATAGCTGTGTGATTTAGGAGTGTTTAATTAAAGCTGCTCCTGACTCTTTTTCTTGTAGGTTGGCGAATACGTAAGAAATATTTCTTAATGAAGATTAAGAATCAGCCAAAGGACCGGCTAGTGTTAAGCTGGGTATATATGCTTTCATCTCATACTCAAGTCTGTCTTAATGAGCCTGGCTTATTTAATTGATGCTGCATGAGGGACAGAGAGAGAGACTTGAGAGCTCAGGCCTTGAAAGCCCTTGGGTGCATCTTTGCTGTGGGAACTTCTTGTGTTTCTTCCCTCTGGTGGCAAATCCAGTTTTCTGTTCCTGCTCCTTTGTTCCCATTCCTGCACCTCAGGTTTCTCTAAGAAGTTGTAAAGATTTAGCTGTTGAGCACAATGTAAATTTGCTTGCTGAAAATAACAAGGTGGGGTTTCCTACTCATGTCTTTAGTTGTCCTGACAACCCAATAGGTGCAAGAGGCACAAATTGCTCCTTGAAGGTAGATGTGTTTGACACCAGTTTGTTGTTACTAAACACTTCTGCTCCCCTCTTCATTATATGAACATTGCTATTTGTGAGGCTTCCCTGGAGAGTGGATATTGCTGAAGTCTGCAGTAGGAGGGAAGTTGGTTTAGCTGCAGAGGAAGAAGGTGGAGATTTAAGCTTTATTAGTTCTCAATGAGCAGAGTTCCCCAGTTTGGGGTGGCAGAGTTCATTCAGTGCCAGTAAAGCACGTCAGATATGGGGGAGGAAGGAGGCAATAATACTTCTGTGGTCCAACTCAGCATTGTAAAACCATGGCCTTACTCAGCCTCTTCAAATTTCATCCTCTACGTGTAATTTCCTTGCTTGCTCTTGAAAATCCACCTTCAAGCAGCTGCCTTAATGGGTGTGAGCAGAATGTAATTCACATTTTCTGTGTGGAATGCAACATCTATTATGATGCCATTCTTTTCCTGTTTATTTCCAGGCTGATCTGGGCCCTGATAAATACTTGTCTGACAAAGACTTACAGTATGCTGTGAAACTTCTTTCTTCCTGTTCTGTGAGTATGGCTGGAATGCTTTTAAATTCTGCTTATCAAGGACTGATCATGTAGCCTAGTAGACATAGTTTGTCATTTCAGAGTTGCTTTCATTTAAAGACCTGCAAATCTTTTAGGGTTTTTTTTTTTTTACTGGATATTCAGAGTTGTGGTTAATTGTATTTTTCCCTTCTATGAGCTTTTATTTCAGCTCCTCAACACTTTTAGGCTGTTAGGATAGTGCTGTCTGGGTGTATTTGCTAACCCAGGTTCTGGGGGTGCCCTGGATAAGGCAGGGGAATGAATGTCATTATTTTTTCAGTTCTTTGAACTTAAGGAGTATCTTAGTAGAGGTGCAATGGAAGCTCTACAATTTAAGCTGCTGGGCAATGCCTTGGTAGAAATCCAGTAGGTCTGAGAACCTGGTATTTGACTCCCAAAGGAGTTTCTCTTTAAGGATGTTTAGCATGTGAGAGAGGAGGTGAAAAGGATGATACTTAAACTATAAAACTTCTCTGCAATCCTGGAACTCAAGAGATAAAGAGGCTTAAAACCAGACTCTCACCCTCCAAACCAGACTGAAGCTGTTGTATTAAAATAAGACATGATCAAGGGGTCTGTTCCTAACTAACAATTTCAATTAGTGTCTATGTTGCATGTGTAATTTATTTCCAACTGTGCTGCCTCATTTGGTTTCACAAAGTTGCAGGAAGTTGATATAATTCTGAAGACATCAAACTGTTGTGACAGCTCCTAATGCTGAGTTTCCTTACGTGCCATAGTTGCATAAAGCAATGAATAAGTTTATTAGCTTAGCATGACTTAAACTGCTCGTGTAAAAGTGGGAATGGGACAAGATTCCTCATTTTCTGAACTGCTGGGCTGTTGTGTTAAAAAAAAAATAGTGGATTTTTTATTTCTTTTCATTTATGTGGAAATTGAGCAAAGCCCTTGTGAAGTTTTCTTTGCATTTACTCCAGGTTAAAACGGAATAACTTGAGCAAATGTCACTGCCAGAATCTAATTTATTCCTTGAAATGTACAATTCAGGCAGATCTTTTCTTACTGAAAATGAATTACAGGCTCTGTCATCTAAAACTTACCTACACTTTCTCCTTTTGGCAGCACCCCTATATTTACAAAATCACTTTTGCCACTGCCAATGAATCTTCGGCGCTGTTTATTAGACCCTTCAGTGAAAAAGGGACACTAAAGGACCTTATTTATAAGGTATTGTCTCTCCCTGCAGCCCCCAACTCAACTGCTTTGCTGCAATGACCTTGGTCTGTCTTTTCTAAGCCTGTTTACCCTCTCTTGCTAAGCACACTGAGACAATTCCTGGCTTTCCTGGGCTTGATACTTGATCTGTGTGTTTTTCTTTTCAAGGCAAAGCCAAAAGACCCATTCCTGAAGAAGTATTGCAATCCTAAAAAAATTCAAGGCCTTGAACTTCAGCAAATAAAAACATATGGAAGGCAAATATTAGAGGTACTTTTTTTTTAATTCTCTATTTACCAACCTTTATGATTTTTTATTTTTTTTTGGAGGCCAACTGGTTTAACTAGAAGGAGACAAACTTTTGAGCACACAACCTTTATTTCAGCAGCAGGCTTCAAAGCTGACTGTAAATTGAGATTAGCTGCTGGGAGCTGAATTTAGATATGTTTGTGTGGAGGAGAAAAGGCAGTTGAGATGTGTGGAGCTTAAGTGGGAGAGAGGTAATAATGTAGTTTTTCCATTGTGGAAAAAAGAGAAGTAGTTCCCAGCCTGCAGAACAAAGATTCTTATTCTTTTTAAAATTTTTATTCCAATATCCAGTAGAAATGTGAATTTTTATTCCCAGTTCTCTTTGGGAGGTGTCTATAAGCTTTGAGAACCAGCATCAAATGTTTGTTTTGTGAGAAATGTTTACTAGTGAAATAGAAATGAATAGATAGAAGATGGAGTTGAGCAAACATACATAATAAAGGAAGCCCCTATTTGGAATCTGCTTAAGTTTTGGGACATTGAAGATCTCGAGGTCCTCAGAGCATCTTGTGACAGTGTTTCTCTACTGGATTTTTTTCAGATATTAAAATTCTTGCACGAGAAAGGATTTCCTTATGGCCACCTTCACTCTGCCAACGTGATGCTGGATGGGGACACCTGCAAGCTGCTGGATCTAGAAAATTCCTTGTTGGGCCTCCCATCGTTTTATCGATCCTACTTCTCACAGTTCCGGAAAATCAATGTAAGAATCAGACAATTCATTCAGCTGCCTCTTTATCCTCAACTTCTCTTTGTGGAGAACTGCCTAGAAGGGAAAAAAACCCCTCTCTCAACCCCCTTTCTTTAAGCTGAGCCATCAAATCCTTTTTCTGCTTCCTCCAAATCACTCTCTGGCTGCACAGAGGTTTTGTTGCAGCACATTGGAGTGAGGCTGAGGCCAAAGGTGAGCAGGTAGAAGGGGAGCACACGGGGGGGTTTTTGTGGCAGAGGTGAACTGCAGTTGTTTTAAGATCTCTTTCCACCCTGGTCTTGTATTTATGTACCACATTTTTATATTTGTATGTCTGTATGATGAGCACAACTTATTGCTTGGTCTTAGCTGGGAGTAGGAACTGGTTTTGGTGGATACTGTGAAAATTTGCTGCTTGCAGACATCTAGCTTTTAAATGCTGGCTTTTATTTGTTTGAAGGGTGTCTCAACTGCAGGCTTGCAAAGCAAAATATTATCTTCCTACAAAAATACAGACACAAATCTGCCCTGTTGCAGCTTTTAGCCAGCACCTTGCCCTGCCTGTAAGTGCTCATTATAATAAATTCCATGCAGCATCACGAGACAGCTGCTGCTGACCTTGTTGAACAAGTTCTACTGTGTTAAAGCAACAAACAGAAGTTCAAGGTTAGTCCAAACCTTCTAGTTCCAGTAAGAGGAGCCATTTCTGTTTAAACATGATTCAAAACTCTCAGAAATATGCTGTCTGGGAGCTTAGCATGTGTGTGCAGCTTATACAAACCTCAGGAGGAGTGGGAGAGACTCTCCCAGGTTGCGTTTTTGCTGCCTTTTTATCTGCCTCCCTGGAAAGTGCCAACTGGTCATATTATAATCTCATTCTTTGCTGTTTGACTTAGCTAGGAAAATATTTTTGGCTGTGATTCATGTCAGTGTTTGGCTCTCTAAACTGCTCTGTGTGAAAAGACTTTACTACTTTAAGCCTTTTTACCCAGGATGCTGCTACCCCATTTGTATCATCATGCACATAGACAGCAGCAGCTGCTTTGGCTTGATGTGTGACAATTTTTTTTGAGGGAAATGGTTGTGGTTAGGAACTGTTGTGATGGTTCCTCTTTTCTCTCCTCAAATGCAACACCACCACTCTTTTCTTTTAATGGACTATTTAATGTTTTCCACCCAGTTGAAAACTGATGAGTTCTAGCAAGTTGTGGTATTATTATTATTTCTTTCTTTATATTCCTCCACAGACTCTAGAAGGTGTTGATGTGCATTGCTTTGGACACTTACTGTATGAAATGACCTATGGAAGGCCCCCAGACACCATTCCAGTGGAGAGCTTCCCCCCTGCACCATCAGTGTTTGTTGGTTAGTATGAAATCAAGAAAGTCTCAGCCTCAGCTTCCTTTTACCTAAGCTCAAGTGCTGTGTAGTAGCAGCCCAAGACCTTTGCAGTCTGGGACTGGAGAGAATTAGTTTGGAATTTGTCAAAATAGAAAATACCTTCTTCCTGAAATATATGTAGCATTAAAAAAAAAAGGAGTTTTATTTATAACTGAGTGATGAAGCTGTGTGGAGTAAGTAATTAACTGTCTGGCTTCCCTTGCCTCATGTCCAACATTCTTGAAGAGTTTGTCTGTGTAATAGCAACATCATAATAAACCCCACATGCCACAGAGCTGCAGCGCTGCGTGGTGGCTGCAATACTTGGGGGGAAACATCACCCAGCAGTGCCAGAAGTTCACACAAAACTATTTGCTGGCCTGCTGGGCAAAAATGTGTTCATTCTTCTTCTTTCTTTGGTAGTGGCTGTGTTGGAATCCATTCTGACCTGTGAGGCTCTGAAGAATGGGATGCCAACTGTTTCCCGGCTCTTACAGATGCCGTGAGTCTGGTCTCACTTGTTTGACACTCTAAATTAGATTAGGAGGAGGAACCTTCTTGCCCTTGTTCCTTTCCAGAAAGGTTTGCTCCTTCTGAGGGATGTATAACATATGTTGAATCATAGAAGGGACCTCCAGAGGTCATCTGGTCCAACCTCCTTTTAGGCTGGAAGGGACCTCCAGAGGTCATCTGGTCCCTACATAAGCAGGGACATGAAGCTTTCAGATGGACAAGCTTTAGAGAACCCATCCTTTATGAATATAATACATGCTCATTTCATATTTTTTTGTGTCTTGGTGTGTTACAAATGCATTTTATTTAGTGTGGTGCTATGGTTTCAATTGATCCAGCTATTAAAGTAGTGCTAACATGATTAAGATCATGTACAGCTTGTTTTAAAGCCTTCAGAACAAGGAGTCTTTGCACATCCCCTTTGGATCTCCTTCAGTATATTTTGCACAGTTTACTTATAACTAGCTAAATAGATCCCTTGCTTTGCCCAGCAGTGACATTTAGGCTGGGTCTGGGTGTGAAATGTTGTGTAGAAGCTCTACTCCTTTCCTCTGCTCTTCAAGGAGGTGGGAGGTAGAAAGAAGAATATAAGCAGGGGAGAAATACTATAGGAAAACTCTGAATATAGGAATATACAGATTTTAAAAAGATGTTGAGCAAACAGTCTCTGCCCAGCTGCATCTGATAGGTTGCTATACCACATTCTATAATACACCTCATTCTCTTCATACCAATACTCTCCCCAAAAGCATTCTACACACATGTGCAATGCAATTAATGGGATTTAAATATTTATTAAGCTTTATTATCTATTATAGCCACATAAACTATGAGTTTGCTTGATTTTGCAAGGATGTATGATCAGAAAAATGCTCTATAAAGGGGGGTGAACTTTCTTTTTTTAAAAGCCTTTTAAAATTTGCTTTATTTCTGAGTTTTTCATGGAACCCTGTTCTTAGAAACTTGATTCTAGACTTGAATTTGTTTAGTATAGGCCTGTGGTAACTTTCCATATTCAACAGTAACAAAAGATCTTTGAAATATTTATCTCAGAGCCAGGCTTGGGATCTTTCTGGGACAGTTTTCTAGTATGTTCTCCAGAGCAAAGTATTGTGCAATGGACTAACCAGTTTATTTGCAGACAACCATTGCCCTCTAGTGTCTTTGTTTTGGAGGGAAAAGGATTAATCATTTCTGCTGCTGGTACCATAGAGGGGAGAGTGAAAATATTAGATTATTTTTTTTAGTTGCCTTTGCCAGAGTAGGGACAAGAATTGCAGATATTTTCAAACGTTAAGTTCAGTCATGGATCTGAAATTTAAAGTAAAGTCCCTTGGTAATCTTTTGTCATTAAGGAACCCATATATTTTTAAGGAAAAGGTGCTTTTTTAGGGGGGAACTGCCTTTGGTAGCTGTTCTATCAGCTTTCAAAATACTTCACACACTCTTGTTTGCTCTGCCATTAATAGTGGCTGCATTCTGGGGTTGGATGCTGCTAATTTTACAGAATAAAAACCTGTAGGGAACAAACCAAGCAGTGGCCTGGGGATGAGGACAGAGAAGGAAAAGGAGAAAGAATGTTTAAGTGAACAGTACCAATAGTATCCCTTGGGAATAATACTCCTTTTTTTTTCCTTCCACTCACAGATTATTCAGTGATGTCCTTCTAACAAACTCTGAGAAACCCCAGTTTAAGGTAGGGTTTAATGTGGCTTTACTGGTGTTTATTTGGCTTTAGGGCAGTATTTGGATTCCTTTGCTGAACTCTACCCAAGAATATTATGTCACCCCTCCAAAGAGGGGCATGGTGGGACCTGTGAGTGTTCAAGTGCAGTTCCTGACCTGGAGCTCATTTGCATGATTAATTATGGAGCTCTAGCCCAGCAAAGTAACGTGGGGCCCTTGCAGTGAGAGCAAACAAATTGCTAAGACCTGTGGAAAGTGGTTGTTGCTCCATGGGACCAGATAAGAGACGTGATCAGATGGGTGATGAGTTCTGAGTGCTGAATTGTATTTTCCTTCATCATGTTTTCTGCTATGATTTCTAATTTTTTTCTTCTATTCTACATTAGATTCCTAGCAAGCTAAAAGAAGCTTTGAAAACCTCCAAGGAATGCATAGAGAAGAGACTAACAGAAGAACAGAAATTGGTAATATCTGCATTTCTTGCCTGTGTTTCCTACAAACATTCCATTTCCTCTTGCCACTTTGACATGGGGAAAGGGAATTTTTACTCAAAAGTGACTGCAGGGTGTTTTCATGCCTTGTCTGACAACATTTATGACCTCACCATGGTCTTTTTCTGCTTTTCCCTTCATTTTGAAGATTCACCAGCACAGGAGGCTGACAAGAGCTCAATCTCATCATGGCTCTGAAGAAGAAAAAAAGAAGAGGAAGATCTTAGCACGAAAAGTAAGCAATCATTAAATAGGTTTCTCACACACTAAAAGACATGTATCTGTTTGAAGACCACAGGTAGGCTGCTCTGTTCTCTCCTGGGTTTTTCTGTGCTGCTTCCTGGTTGTTTTCACTTCTGTAGCTAAGCAATGAAACTTCTTAAGAAGTTCAAGTTACAGCAGTAGCTGCCTTGCCTGTTGGTTTAGCCAGTTTGAGGTTGCTGCATGAAAACCACCTTGGTTGACACCTTATACACAGAAGACAACCTCTGCTGCTGCCTGCTGAGGGTGTTTGCACCTTTTTTAGCCTTCTCCTGCCTTTCTCTGCCTTTTTGGTGGGTCAGTTTTCTGCCTTTCCCTTGTGGTTGGAGCTGCCCTGGTTGCTTCTCTGGAGATAGAATCTCAGAATGGTTTAGGCTGTAAGGGACCTTTAGAGGTCATCTGGTCCAACCTCCCCACACAAGCAGGGACATCTCTACCTAGGGCAGGTTGCTCAGAGCCCCATCAAGCCTGACCTTGAAGGACTCCAGGGATGGGGCCTCCACCACCTCTCTGGGCAGATCTCTCTGATCTCTCACCCTCATATTAAAGACCTTTTTCCTAATATCCAGCCTAAATCTCTCCTTCCTTGAGTGCAGACCAACTTTGCTGCTGTCCTCATCCTGGCAGCAGGTGTTGGGTGTGGGGAGGAGGATGGGGGGGTTGAGAAACCTCATGTGTGTCAGTTCAATCCTTATGAAGAGTGGTTGTTCATTCACATCTTCTGTTTCTTTTGCTCCATGTTAAAGAAGTCCAAACGCTCTGCCTATGAGAGTGGGGAGGAACACTCAGCAAAATACAGCAACTCAAATAACTCAGGTAACTACAGAGACAAGAGCTGTGCCAGTGCTTTTCTTGTTGCTCTCATTTTCTGGCTTCAAAGCTCCAGGGTCACCATCAGCTGACACATTAATATTGGGCTACCAAAGCCTGACACCACTGGTTTGGGTATTTAGTAATAGATAAAAACAAGGGCTTAAAAATCTTGGCAGTGTTAGATTTTCAGCTGTCTGATTTAAAGCAAAATATCCTCTCTTTTGTGCCCTATTCCTCAGAGAGAGTCTCCTCAGAGAGTCAGTCTCTTCACTCTGATATTTGAGTGGAATAATGATAATATCTGTTACTTGGGCCATTGAATAATGCAGCTTTCAGGGAGAAACTCTGTTGTGATTTGTGTTCTGCTGTAAGGTGTTAAGATGAATGAGAAAATGATCTGTTTAATTGCTGCTTCAGTTCCAAATTCTAAACCAACAGAGCCTTTGACAGCTGAAAGGAATGGGTGATACTCCTGGACAGTTTGAGTTGACTTGCTGGGCTAAGATGTGTCCCCAAGCTGCCTGTTGTGGAATGATCAGATATCAGAGTAACTTGTGGAGTGCAGCAACTGACTGCAAATAATCTCTTAGAAGGAGAAATGAGGTGCCATCCATGCAGAGCTCTTAAGGAGAGCAGGATTTGGATGCTGCAATCCCCCAGGAAAGGAGTGGTTGCCATTGAGGAATTCTGTTGAGTGGGTTGTGTTGGGACCTCCCCTGACACTGCACCATAAAACCTCTTTGTTCAGCCTGGCTCTGAGTGACACAGTTTCCCAGATGTCAGTGGGAGCAGGGTTGGGATTGTCACTCAATAAAATTGACCTTTTTCCACCACTCTGTCTTGTCTGACTGTTGAATTTGACTGTCACAGCTTTAGTTACTAGACTTGTTTTATTTAGCAGGCTCTGGGGCGAGTTCCCCATTAACATCTCCATCATCCCCCACTCCACCCTCCACAACAGGTAAGTTCAAGAGTCTTTACTCTTTGTTTTTTTTCTTTATTCCCCTCTCTCCAGCCCCTCAACTGTGGGGATGATTAAGGGATGGTGGTTTTCAAGGGTGGAACACAGAGATGACATTTATCTTGTGTCACCCCAAGGCATGTGGCCTCTTGAGGGCCATAGAAAACCTTTTAATACTGTTCTTTTTCATTAAATAACCTTTTTTTTGAGATACACATGATAATGATTTACCCATAAAGTACAAGTGCTTGCTTCAAAGCCTCTATTCCTCCAGTCCTACCAACATTGCTCCTTTCTAGGTGTTCTCTGAGCCTCATGTTGCAGTATTTGTGCTGGTGTTAATGGTCTTTTGGCTCTGAAATTCTGTTTGTTGATCCCTTGTTTGTGTGTGTTGTCCTGTGATTTCAGGAATGTTGGGGGTGACAAATTCATGGGCTTAAGCTGCATAAATCTCCCCAGTTCTGCCACAGCCCATTGAAAACACCACTAGAACTGGTAGAAACAAGCCAGAGACTTTTCACAAAGTTTGATTTGGGTTAAAAAGAATATTTTAATTATTTCTGGCCACTTCTGTTTTCCAATTTGCTGGGTAGCTGTGCAGACAGCTTTGCTGATGTGTAGGACAAGTGGTGGGAAGTGCTGAAGAATCTTCTTGAGTGGGCAACAGAAATGGTCATGGAAGTTTGGCTACAAATCTGAATATTGAGTGATAGTGGATGTGCATGTGTTCAAGTGTATATTTTATAAACTTCACTTCTCCCAGTTGGTCTAAACAAGATAATTAATGTTGTTGTGTTGCACAGTAAGTGCTGTTCTCTGGAGGTACTGAGAGTTTATTTCAAGTTCTGTGTGGAAGTGGCTGAAAATTCAAGAGAAAACCTCCAAAATATGTTTAGAAAACATTTTTTTTCCTGCAAAAAACCTACCTTTTACTTCCAGTTTAACTCGAGCCTGTTGGAACTTGCTTTGCAAGCTTTATGTGCAGGCATCTGCACATAAACATGTGTGGACGTGGCCCAAATATCTAAAAATGGCTCAAGTTTGGGCTCCAACCTTGGCTCTGTTGTTGGAGCCACGTTGTCCCAGTGTGTCAGTCATCTTGCTGCTCATGGTGACCCTACCCATGTCCAAATCAGGAAATATTTTAGTGTGCCAATACCTTTTACACCCCATCAAAAGGGTCAGAACCAAGTGTCACCATCTCAGGAATGCTTTCGTGAGTAGAATTCATAGGAGAGACTTCAGCTATTAGTTCTAAGCATGCCTATTTTTTAAATTTATTGTTTTTTCACCATCAATGCTGTAGTTTTAGCTATTCTAAGCAATTAGGCCATTACTCACTTGATTGGCCCCATGGTAGGACTTTCTTTGTGACAAGTGATGCATCCACAGCTTGTATCTCCCTTCCAATTTCCTTCTACTTGCTGAGAGTATTTACCTCTCAACCAAAATTGCTTGTGGGTGTGAAAATACTCTCAAGAGGGGAATGAAGCTTCCAGGTCTGCCTTTGTGGTTGTGTCAGACTCATGGCATCTCAAAGCATCTTGAAGAGGGGCTTTGTCTCTGAACAAAGGTCCTGTGGGACTCAACTTGCAGCAGAACTTGGTGTAGTCACTAAGAGATGAGATGAAGGCTGAGTTCAGCTGTAATGACTGAATGTGTGACCTGCTTTGAGGGGAAAATGTAGGTTCTCATGGACTTTTCTCCCTGACTAGAACATTTTGGGCTGGTTTTGTTGCAGACCTGCCTAAGTAACACCTTTGAAATATGTTGTTTAGATGGTGTCAGCTCATTCTAATGTAATTTCTGTGTTTTGGACTTTCTCCCTTGAATGTTTAAGTCTTGTTGGTTTTTTCTCCACTTGCACAATTCTTTATTTCCTTGCAAATCTGTGATTTTAATGTGCTGATGAGCTGTGGACCAGAAGGGATGCACAACACTGTGGTGGGGGTTATTTAAAACATCATTACCCCTTGTCTAAATCCAGTAAGCCCATAAAATACCACTGAACTTTTACAACAGAAAGAAGTTTAGAGGGCACCATTTTTTGCTTCCCTCTGGGAATAAAGTGAAAGAGTTTTAATTAACTTTATCTGTCTTTTTCTGTACCAGTTGTTCTGAATCCTTTACTATGGTATTTGTTTGACAGACACCCCTATGGTGCATCTTTTCTGCCCTTCACCTTTCCTTAAGACAATTTGAACCCTTTAAGTGCTTTCCTTGAGTGTCTCTGACACATTTAAACCTAAATACAGGCATTAATACAGCACTGTTCCTTGGACTGAATGGATTTTGCCTTTTCTGGCTAATCTTTCTGCAGATCTCTTGCTAAACCTCTCTAAATGCCCTTTAATCCTGTAAAGCTTGAATTATAGCATGTGTGTGTTCAAGTATAACAACACTTATAGGATGGAAAATTGGGGTTTGCTGCTCAGATGTGTGTGTAATATGAAATAATCAATCTGCTATCCTCCTATTTGCCAGTAAATAAGAAATTATTGGGTTTTTACACTAGTTTTTCAGCTAACAGTGTCTGTTTTGCTCCCTTTGACACGAGAAGCAGGTGATTAACTTGTGTCCTCTCTCTTTCTCTGCTGTCTTCACTAGAGCATGCATCATTTTGAACGTGAATTTTCCAAAAAGTAAGCTCATGCTGATTTCTCTCTTTAAAGATGCTCTGTTTCTATATGGGAAAGTGGAATGCAAATCTTGAACTTGCCTAGTATTGGGAGGGAATGGAAGAAAAAGCTCCAAACATCCACATGGATTATTTAAATGAAATACAGCATCTTTAAAAACTCTCCCACTAAAATGATTTTCTTTGCACCCCATTCTCAGCCAAGTTTTTAATGCTGTTTGCACAATTCCTGCCACTTGAAAATCATAATTAAGTTTTTGTTTCAATTCAGGCCTCAAGTTTACAGCATCTGATTTACTTCCTATTCCTTTTAACACACTCTTTTAACAAACATGTCCCTGTAAAAAACCCTTGGTAAGTTCTTGTTTGAGTGTTTTCTTCTTACAACTGCATGGATGAGTTAAATGTGTGTTTGCAGGCAGCTTCTTCCAACATATGTATTGGAAAGGTCTAGTGATAACTGAGCACTTGTCTCAAAATTGGTGGGTTTTTTTGTAATAAACAGAGGAAAATGATTTTACTGTTGCACAGAATTTAATCTGTAGATGTGACTGTGAGTACACGAGAGTGAACTAAGATTTCTTTCAGGTGTTGTCTGTAATCAGTCTCCCAAGAGTTTAATTGTATGATGTTGTCAGCAGCTCAATCTCAATCCTAGTGAGTCCTGAGGAATTTGTGTTTTCCAGGAAGGAAGGTGCCTTCTCCCCCCCCTTCCCTGCCTTTTCTACTCCCAGTGTGAAATAACCACACTAAAATACAAAGGTAACACCTGGAATCTTGCCCTAATAATACTTAGTGATCCAAGCACCTTGGGGCTTTTTTGGTCCCCTCTCTGCCAAATGTGTACCACCTTTCACCCCCTTTTTGGGGGTCAGTCTAGATGATCTTTTGGGGTCCCTTCCAACCCTTAATATTCTGTGGTCCCCTGTGTGTGTTGCTCTTGTATCTGTGCTCCACAGAGTCCTGGCAGCTGCTTTCATGGTCATTCCTTGCTGCATCTTGCAAAACCCCTTGAGTAGCTGCTTCAGCCTCACCTGCACTTCCAGTTACAAGTCTTGCCTTTGCTCTCTGCAACTCTTGCATCTCTTTCAAGCCATTTAATTGATGAGTAGCTGCTCTTGGCTCTTTTACAGCAGCTCACCTGATAGTTTGGTGATGACCTCTTCAGCCACACCAGTGGTTACTGGAACTCTTCCTTGGGCTTGTTCTTTTGGTGAAGTGTCAAATTCTGCTTTGCTGGCAGTCTGTCCACACAGGAGAAGCTGGAGGACGTTAAGCTAGGGGATGATTTTCCAGTGTTTCTCCTAATAAATTCATTTACAGTGCAAAAGGTAGATTTGAGAAGTTAAATGGCCCCAAGGCATTGATATGCAATTTATTTCAGTTCATGCTAACATGTAATTTTTTGATTATTTAGGAGAGCAGTTGATCCACCTGCAACAGGCACCTTAATTTGTTTCAGTTGATCTCTGATATTACTCCTACACTTGAGTATTTCCTCTGGAAGGGAGGAGAGGGAAGATGAACCCAGTATGTCCTTCCATATTTTGTTGTCACAGATGGTTTTCATGCCAAGGAGAATTTCTTCTGTAGAGTTGGAAGTGCTACAGTTGCAGTGTATTAATGTACACTGGCAAAATTGGGATTTTGTGGGAATATTCTGCATTTGGAGCTTGCTCCCATATGGGAAAAGTCTTTCTTCAAAGACTGGCACAAGTAGAAAATGAGGGAGCTTCGAGTTATCACTTTCATCTGATATAACTAACTGCCTTTTTTAGTTACAGCACTTAATTTTTTACTGTTACTTGTGTTTGTGAGGAATTAGGAGAGAAGTGGAACACAGAGAACTTTGCTTTTTGTTTTCTGTAGCTGAGCTTTATCCTTTATCAAATGCCTCAAGTCCATGTGGCATCATGTCCTTTAGCTGTGTGCTTCACAGCAAGCAGTTCTGCTTCAGCAACCACAATCTCTTGGTTGGCCTCAGGTTGTTTTGCTTTGTTGTCCTTTAGTGTCACAGTTCTTGCCACTTACCAGTATATTCCTCTTTGTAGGTTAGAGCTGCTGGGGGCAAGTTAGACTCTAGGTGTCTTCATGTTGGTCTTGTGGAACAGCCAGCAGCCACCTCTGAAGCCTTTGCTCTTCCTCATAGAATGGTTTAGGTTGGAAGGGACCTTCCAAGATCATCTTCCAACCCCCCCACCACAGCAGGGACACCTCCCACTNTGTAGCCTTCTCTGGACCCTCTCTAACATCTCCATGTCCTTCTTGTGCTGGAGGCTCCAGAGCTGGATGCAATACTCCAGCCTGGATCTTTGATTGTACTTGTGTAGTGAGGTTGGTGTGATGAGCAGCAGCAGAGCTGCACAGGGTGTTTGGGAGAGCTGGTGGGGCAGAAAAGGTGGGTGTGACTGGGGTAGAAAGCAAAGGTGACTGGTGGGAGCACAAGAGGCAGGTGAGAGGTGTGAGTGGAGATGGTTGTGATTCATTCAGCGTTTTGTTACATGTTTGGAGAAAGTCTTGACAGTGCTGTGGAAGTGTAGAACATTTCCAGAAAACTCTATCTGCAGTTAGCACTTGAAAAATGGAGTATAATAATTAGTCATGGAAGAACAGGTGGTGGGATTTGCTTCTGTTCATGACCCAAAGAGCAGACTGCTCTGCTGGGGACAAACAAGGGAGGCTGAAGCTGGGAAGCCCTGTTAAGCAATCTCCATGTCCCTCATTTGGGTGGTGTTTTGCATCCCAAGTCCTGAGGCCCTTCAGGCTTCATTTCAGAGAGGTCTCAGATGACACGACTCACCTGCAGATAGAGGGCTGTGATCACCTTGGCATTTTTCATCCATTCTCCTCTTCCCACTCCACTGGCATCCAAGGAATGGTGTGACTGGTGCAGGACTGCCCAAGTCCAGCTCCCTGCTGCAGTCCTCCCATAATCAAAGTCCCTCTTTTCTCCTCACCTCCACAGGAGCAGCGTCGATACCCCCAGCACCGCCACCGCCGCCCCTGCCACCAGCAGCTCCTCCTCCTCCTCTTCCTCCTCCAGAGGTGCCAACACAGCCGAGCCCCCAGCCCCAGGGCAGTGCCAGCAGAGGAGCCTTGCTCAGCTCCATTCAAAACTTTCAGAAAGGAACTCTGAAGAAAACACAGACGTGTGACCACAGTGCTCCCAGGATCAGCTGAGGCCACTGGTCAGCCCAGCATCGAATTCCCTCTCCCCCTCCTGTGCTGTCTAGGAACAAGACCCTCCTGTCTGGTGCTGACCCACCAGCAGAGAGCAGCTGTAGCTCCAGTTACCCCCAGTCCAGCTTCCCTTGACAGCAGCCCTGTCCATCCTGCCTTGCCACGCTGTGAGAAGTACTTTACTTGGCTTCAAGAACTTTGTTCTCTAGTTTCAGGGGTACAGCGACTTCTATATAGCTGAATAAAAGATCTGAAAATAGGAACGACCATGATCATGGTGGATTAATCCATTTTTTTCCTAGCTCTGTCCCACTCCTTTTTTTCCAAATTACAGGAATGTAGTTTTAGTCTGCTCTGTTTTTCAGCTCTCTCCCCTGCACTTGTAACTCATCTTAATTCTTGCTGTGTTGAACCAGCAAGTTTGGTTTTAGATAATCCCACTCCCCAACCCTTAAAATATACTGCACAGGTGGGGGAACTGGAGAATTAAATCTTCTTCCCACCCTAGTTGCTGGTGGAGTAAAAAATGCTGTCTCATTAAACTCATTTAAATGGACATCCTACCTGTAACTCTTAAGGGAAAGTGTTTTTAAGGAAGGAACCAGTTGAAATGGGAGTGAATAGGGCACTGGGATATTATTCCTGATTTAGTTAAATGCAAAGTTACTTTCCAGTTAATTGTACAGATTCAACTTTATTGAAAGCTCCTTTTTTGATTTAAAACCTTAAACAAATTGCACTTTAAAGGATTATAGATAATCCATTTTTTAAAATTCAAGTACATCAGTGTTTGTTACTATGCAGAGAATGTCTGTACAAAGTTTCATGTAACCTGTGATATCCATTTTTATTAAAATGTTAATGGAATTCCTCCAGCTGTGTGGTGGGTATATTCCCCTGGGATTGCACCTGCAAGCCAGACTTCCCAAGAACCAAACAGCACCAAAGAACTGCCCTGAAAGGTATTCCTGGCCCTTGGCTGAGACAGGAGCTGAGCTCCTCTGTCCACTTGCACTCCAAGACCTCTAGTTTGACCCATGCTATTGTCAAAGGACAAGTAACATAAAAGCAAAGCATCTGGGCAAGCTTTTTATCACTGTATGTGGCAGCACATAAAGAAAATCTAGGTAGTGTTTCCCATCACACCCTGACGTGGATCAGGATCTTTATTTAAGCTCCTGTGCAGAAGCTTTTCTGTAGAATGCTCCTCAAACTAAATTTGCCTCTTAACCCAGCCCCTGGGCTTCCCAAGCTGCTCCATGCAGACAGCTGCACTTCACTGTTGAGCTGAAAAGCAAATCTTCACCCCCTCTGGTTTGATTCTTTGACCTTTTACTAAGCCTTGGGCCACTCCTGGAGAGCTGTGCAGCATTCCAGGGCTGGTCTCAGCTCCTCCTCTTGCTCACTACAGCCCATGGCACACAGATTGTCTGGAACTTACAAGCCAAGCAGAAATGGAGGATTTTTTTCCCCTCCTGGCTTTAAAACAGGATTTCTGCACATACAGTAGCCCTAACCCCCCTGCACTGCTGAACAAACACACATGACCACATTGTTGCTTATATGAAGTGTGGCTCCCACATAAATATTCTGGGAGGCCACTAGACTTTACCCACTGTACAAAAGTTCATGTAACTATACAACAGAAGTTATGCAGAACAACTTGCCTTAAACCACAAATACTTTGTAAGGCAGAACTTTTAAAATATGTATTTACAACTCAGATGTTCAAGGTTTTCTTCACTGCAAATATGATATCCTTCACTTGAGGTATGCAGTTATCTTCTAGAATCTTGGCATAAGGCATAGGAACATCTGCACCAGTGACACGCACAGCTGGAGCATCCAGGTAGTTAAAGGCAGATCCTGGAAGAGAAGAGAGTTGTCAGTTCAATTTCTGAACTTAATGTTGTTCCTGTAGCTCATCTTCATGCACTAGGGTTTAGACAAAAAAGTTTCCACCCTGCTGCTCACAGAGTTAAGTCCTGGGCTAAGAATTACAACTGAAGACAAGCTGGATGCACCCTCTGCAGCACGACTGCTGGGCTCAAGCTCCCCTCAGCTATAAACCCCTCACTTTGCCTTCATCAAGAACTCCTCAGGGTTTAAGTAGGGAATGAGATGGACACAATTACTGCCAAACTCAGTACCTTCCATGATCCTGGCACAGATTTCAGCTCCTACTCCAAATTGTGGCCAACCTCCTTCTACAGTGACAAGATGGTTTGTCTTGACCACGCTGGCTTCCACTGTTTCAATGTCCATGGGTCGGATGGTACGTAGGTTTATTACCTGGGGGGGGGGGAAAAAGGGGCTCTATGAGTTCTGCTACCCTGAAGACAAGTTCAAGTTAATAACCTTTCTAATTTTTCATTCCAGCACAGACTGTGAGGACTGTGGTGGCTCCTGGACAATCCCAGAGAGGTGAGTCCTGCTATATGGAGGTAGAACCATCATTGTTCTGCTTCCCACACAACCTGGAAGTTGTTAGTCCTTAGTTTTGGGAGAAAAAGGTCAAATGCAGAAGCATTAACTGCACGTGCTGCTCAGGCATTTAATTATAAGAAGCTTGTGGTTAAAATGCTGAGGTTTTGCAGAGCCTGAATGAGAAGACCCTGTTACTTTGTGAGAAAAGCAACAGAAACATCACCCACCTCACACTCCACACCTTCTTTGGAAAGCACAGCAGCTGCTTCCAAACAGTGCCCAACAGGCCTGGAGTGAGCCACTAATGTAACATGAGTTCCTAGAACAGAAACAAGTTAAAGAAATAAAAAAAACACTTAAGATTTAGTTTTTCTAGACCTCAGGCTCCTTTCGAGGTAATGTTTAGATTGTTTTGTAAAGGGAAATACTTGAAATGTTAAGTGTTCAATACATCCATAGCATCAAGAGTGGTAGCAGAGGGACTATGCTAAGACACAAACTTGAAGAAAGACTTAATATAGTTTTCAGAGTATCCTTTTCAAACATTTATATAATTCAGTAGTAAATTATGAACAAATGGACTGAAATACTACAGTGATCTTTTACCATTTTAGACAAAAATTGGGTAATAAGGTGAGGAAAAATGTTTTCCAGCCATCACTTCCTCCATCTCTACACTAAGGAAAAAAATCCTTTAGAAGGGTATAGTTTTAGATGTGATATAGAGAAGCAGGTGATCTTTCCTTGTATCAGAATAAAGTTTACTACTGGATAAAATAACATTAGAACATTTCACATTTGAGATACTCTTGTGTGCCCTGTGCCAGCAGTGTTCTAAACAGCTAAAAGGTTAAAAGAAGTCCCCAGGCAGCTCAGTTAATAAGGAAACAAAAGTATTCTCAGCTTACCTTCCTTTTCTATTTTAGCTTTTCCAATGGGAACAACAAAATCCTTTGACTGGGCCTGTTCAGACATCTCAAAGGGAACACCATAGAGCAATTCATTTTCCAGCATCACAACTAGAAGAAAACAGGGATTAGCATGTTCCTCTGCAAGCAGAGGGCTCTACTGGTGATTAATGGTGCTGTAGCAGACTAGTTCAAGCTACTGAAGCTCCTCCAGGCAACAAGGACTTGAGTACGTTTGCAGAAGCAATACAAATTAATAATAATAAAAATCACAGTCTACTTCAATGCTAAATTATTGAAACTGTTTACAATTAGTCTTAAACTTAACTTTTGGTACACGATGGTAGAATTGCCAGTTTTAGAAAGGTCTTAAATGCTGCATGCATGTTTGTGAGAAATAAAGACAGGTTGCCCTGCTTTTAGTTAATGACATTCTGAATTTATCACCTGAATTTCATGATCTGTAAAAATAAGTTATGTAGACAGGGTATATGCAGGAACTCCTCCTGACTCATCCTCAGCCTTTTTAACCCCTTTATGATAGAGTCATAAATGCTTCTGAGTTTCCTGATCGGTATCACACTAGTCCTAAAGATACATCACAGATTGTTAAGGGTTGGAAGGGACCTCTGAAGATCATCAAGTCCAATCCCCCTGCCAGAGCAGGATATTGCCGGCAGCACAAAAATGTGGGAGGTGGCTAGCAAAGCAAGTGGCTGTTAAGGAAAGAATAAATACTCCTGTGTCTTTGAAAGTAGCCTGAAGCTGCCTTAGATGTTGTAGGGTTTAATCTCTTTTTTTTGTTGCTGTTTGAAACAGGGCAGGAGAGGAAACCAGACATTCTTTTCAGGATGGAGAGCTAGGTATCAATCTGCCCGTGTTCACCTGGATTATCGTCCCGGATGGATGCTTTCAGCAGACCTTTGGCATCTTCTGAGCTCCAAGGACTAACAACTTTCAGTCCCGGGCAGTGCCCGTACCAGGCTGCAAAGCACTGGGAGTGCTGGGCGGCGACTCCCGCCGATGCCCCGTTGGGACCCCGGAAGACGATGGGCACCGCGATGGACCCCGAGGACATGTAACAGGTCTTGGCAGCAGAGTTGATCACCTGGTCAATTGCTTGCATGGAGAAGTTGAATGTCATGAATTCACACACTGGTCTCAACCCTGCCTAATATAGAGTTGAAAAGGCGTATCAGTAGTTTTGACATAAAGCTTCTTTTATGGTTTTAAGGGGGAAATAGGGGAATGGAGGTTTACAAACCATAGCAGCACCAACAGCGATTCCTGTGAAGCCCATCTGAAAGAGAAAGGAGCCAAGGTCTAGTGGTTAGGGAGATGAACAGGCTCTGAGCAACCTGGTCTAGTGGGAGGTGTCCCTGCCCATGGCAGGGGGGTTGGAACGAGATGATCTTTAAGGTCCCTTCCAACCCTGACAGTTCTATGATTCTATGTTGGGGTGAAGGTTGGACTTGATGATCTTAGAGGTCCTCTCCAATTCTATGATTCAAGGGGTGAGCACCAGGGTGGTGGCCACCCAAGGGGCTGCAGGGGGAGGAGCTGGGGCTGCCTTACCTCGGATATGGGGGTGTCGATCACCCTCTTGTCGCCGTACTTCTTCCAGAGCCCCCTGGAGATCTGCAGGGCAGGAGGGAGGAGTCAGGGCCCGCCTCAGGCCCTCTCCCGGCCCGCTAGAGGCATCCAACGTACCTTGTAGGCGCCATCATACTGGGCCACCTCCTCCCCCAGCAGAAAGACGCGCTCGTCCCGCTCCAGCTCCTCGTCCAGCGCCTGGTTCAGCGCGTCCCTCACCGTCACCTGCGGGACACCGGCAGCAGGGCTGGGCGGGGGCACGGCCGGTGACCGCCGCGATCCCCACACACCGGAGTCGCCTCACACCCCGTTCCCGGGCTCTTCCGCCGAGGCGGACGCGCCCCTTTCCCCCCCAAGCCCTCTCTCAGGACACCCCTTACCTGTATGGCGGCGGGCGCGGAGAGGCGGATCCCCCTGCGCGGCGGGAGCAGGCGCCCGGCGGTGCGGCCCTGCGGCGGGAGGCGGGCGAGACGCGCTCCCAGGTGCCGCAGTGCCGCCGCAGACGCCGCCATCTTGCCCGTGTCCTCTAGCGCGGAGGGAACGAGGCGCCGGTCGCCGCCGGTGACGCCGAGGCCCCGCCCCCGTTGCCAGCGGCCCCGCCCCGCCCCTCTCCGGCGCTCTCGCGAGAACCGGCGGCCGCGACGGCGGAAGGCGCAGGCGTTTTACGTTCTTCCGGTTTCCCCCGGTGGTGGCGGCGGCGGCAGCTGGGCCCGCTGGGGATAACCGTGCGCCCGCCCTGCGTTGACGGGGAGGCGCATGGCTCGGGACCGAGCGCCCCGCCCGCGGCTTCGCCTTCTGGCGAGGGGGCTGCCCCGGCCGGGCCCCTCACAACCCCCTCGGTGACTCCGCGGCCGGGCACGGGGCCGAGACAGGGCCGAGAACCGAGCGTAGCCTCCCGGCTTGGCGGTCCTGAGGGGAGCGGGGGCGGTGCTGCCGCGTCCCCACAGCCCTCCCCGACGCCGACCGGAGGGGGTGTGAGCTGGGGCGTGGCTCGCTTAGGACGCACCCTCGCTCCGCCTCCGCCGGCGGCTCAACCCCGGGCTCGCGTTCCGTGTTCCCCGCCGCTGCTCTTGCCTCAGCACCGGGAGCTGCGCCCGTGAGTGCCGGGCCGGGCTGGGCCCCCTCGGGGCAGGGAGGTGGGGGGACTGAGCGCCCGGGGCCCGCCCTGGTTCGGTGCAGCCGGTGAGGGGCCGGGCGGCCGGGGCCCGTGTGGGGTGAGGTGTCCGCACCCGCTGTGTGGGAGCGCGTTAAGGCGGAACAGGGCGCGGGGCAAGGGCAGGGCCCGGGGCTGGGCTCCCGGGGACTTTTCTGTGCCGTGGGGGGCTGCAGGTCAGCAAGCTGGCGCTCCGGGGGTGTGGTGGAGATGGGAGAGCTGGTGCTTGGGTGCTGTCCCCGGTTGGGCTGGGGGAAGGAGCAGGGAGGGTGGTGGAGTGGGAGCCGGGGTGCCTGGCGGTGATTTCTGTCGGGGAGGGTCTATAGTATATGGGTCCTGCCCCGAACTGGGGGGGAATGGGTGCTCCTGCCCCCCTGGGGAGAGGAGGCAGAGCTGGGACACTGCTTTGGGGTGGGGGCAAGGGTGTGGGCTCTTGGGTCACTTGCAGGGAGGGGAGTCAAAGTGTCTGGGTTCATTTTCAGCATCTTTGCTGAATCATTGTGATCCTGGGAAGAGCCCTTCTATCGTGAGCTCTCTGGCTCCTCTGTGATGGAAACTGGCACTTCCCAGCTCCTGCTGCAGGCCTGGGCCCCTCTCTGGAAAGATTTCTTCCCCTACCTTGCTGTTGCTCCTTGTTCCCTGCATGTGCTGAGCCCCATGGGTGTGTGCAGAGAGACTCAGTGTTCCTGACACCTGCCTTCCTCCAGAACTGTTGGGAGACTCCTTTCCAAGTGTAGACAGTACTGACTAGAAGCAAAATACATGGGTTAAACCCAACTGTTACCCCAGGTGCTGAAAGCCTGGGTGCCTTGGGGTTGCTTCAGCAGGATTAGGTACAATTGGAAGGAGGGCCAAAGTGATATCGTGCTGTGAGCTCTTCAAGCAAGTAGCAATTAAAATAAAAGTTTGGAACCTGGACTTAAGCTAGGATGTTGTAGAGCTCCTCAGGGGAGGGAAGGAAACTTCAGGAGCTTGGAATTTGTAGTGAAGCAATTAGACATAAAGGAGGGAAAATGCTGAGTGGCTGGTGTGAGATTTTTTTCCCTTCCTGCCTGAGGTGAAGACTGAGTATTAGTAAAGGGCAATCAAAGAAAAGCAAGGACTAAGTTAACTTTTAATAAACTGTTACTCATTATAAGCTTGACGTGTCGAAGGTGATGGATGGTTTCTTTAGTGAAGCTGATCTGCTGAATTACCAGAAGGTTCTGTAACTGGTTGTTTTAAGAGCTTGTCTCCTCCTCACTCCCCTGGTTAGGGCAGCGCAGTGCTGGAGCCTCGGGGGCTTGCTCTGCAGACTGTGGCTTTGCTGGGCTGTTGAGTGGAGTACACTCATCACTGCTGCTAGCTTAGCTCCTGTCAGCTCAGGTGAGTCACTGGTAATGGTTGACAGAGAGAACTTGCCTCTCAAATGTTCTGACTGGCTGGGGAATGGAGAGTTTGTGTACGGTGTAACTGTGCTGAGAGCAGGAGCCTCTCCTCAGCTTTGGAGATGTAGATGTGAGAGGCAGGGGGCTCACTAACTGGGGGGGTGGCTGAAATACCAAGTGTATTTATCTGTACAAGCAGAGCCCTAGCTTTACTCTCTTTAGTTTTTAAGTTGCCATTGGTAGAATTCCTGTTAGCTCTATGTTGGCCTAGAAATCTCGGGTAACTGTTGAGGTTAAACAGCTCGTGTTGTAATATTGACACCAAACTGTCCATTAAAACTAGTGCCACAAGTAAATCTTCTAATTCTTTTGCTGGAAGGACTAGATGAAAAGCATTCAGATGAAATCAGGTGGTGTGTTCCTTTAGCTTCTAGCTGTTAGGTGGATTTCTGCCTCTCCTTCAAGTGGCACCAGCACAGTGGTTTCCTCCAGGTGCAGTGTGTAGCCTGTGGCCTTCACCAAATGCAATGCCCGTGGTCCTGGCAGTGCCAGCCCTTGGCAGTGCCACTGGCATCCCCTGGCCTGGCCTGAGCCCACGGGTGTGTGTGGTCACAGATGCAGACATTCAGCTGCCTCTCATTTGCTTTCTCTGAATTTCAGCTTGCAAAATGGTTGTGCTTTAGCAGCTCTGTTCTGGGAGAAGCCCTGCTGGGGTTAGTGGGGCTACCTGTTGCAGAATCACAGGATGTTAAGGGTTGGAAGGGACCTCAGAAGATCATCTAGTCCAACCCCCCTGCCAGAGCAGGATCACCTAGAGCAGGTCACACAGGAACACACCCAGGTAGGTTTAAATGTCTCCAGAGAAGGAGACTCCACAACCCTTCTGGGCAGCCTGTTCCAGTGTCTGTCACCCTCACTGGGAAAAAGTTTTTCCTTATTTTTGTGGAACCTCTTATGCTCCAGTCCAGTGTTGCTGGTAACCAGCCTTGTAATCCTCTGAGTCATAAGATACGAAATAAAAGTGAGTGTTTTATAAAATGCAGGTATCCAACTTGGTGTGCTAAGTACCAAATGACCACCTGAGGGCTTTTTCTCAAAGGTACTCACCTCTTACTGTGCTTTTCTAGTTTGGGAGGTGCTTGGTGCTGTGGTGACCATGTTAATGCTGTGTCTCTTCTCCCTGCTCACAGAAGCAGCTTAAGGAAAGCAGGACTGGTTTGACACAATCAGCTCTCCCCAGAGAATGACATTCCCTTTGGATTAAATGCAGTTTGGCTGAATTTCCTCTTCAATGAGTATTTCTCTTGGTTATTAAAGGCAGGCTGCCTTGGGATAGGGCTGCATGTCATCTTTTATCTGCTGTGGATGTTAGCAGGGCCGTCCCTGGTGTGTGACACAGGGACAAGAGCTGGCTTGAGGCTGCCCATCCTGGGGTGTGGGTGGCCTGAGTGTCTGCCCACCCCCCTGATGCATCACTATTTCATTCAGGATGAATTTAAAGCATCACTGAAAGGATTTATGTCATGAAGGGTGTACATCCCCACCTTTGTATGGCTTGCTAGGCCTTGTCTCAGGTTGTACTGAGTGATTGTTGCTTGTGGAGTTGCCTAGAAAATCAGATCTCCCAGCTGAGGAGGGCAGCAGGAGGTGGTTGTGACCACACTCAAGTATTTTGGGATGGCCTCCCACTATCATCCCTTTGCATTATCCATCTTGCTCCAGCACAGGCTTTGCCAGGGAGGTTTGCTCATTTCTAGTGGTTCTGGGTCCTTACACAGGTCAGAGAGGCTTCTGGGTGCTGCTCATGTCAAGAGCTGGTTTTGTTTCAGCTAATTGCTCTCCTAAATTATTCACACTGGTGTTACATAGCAGTGCTGTGATCAAAGATTATTTCAGGCCCTCAGAGTGTCATCTATTTCTTTCCCTGATAAGTCTTGATTCTTGTAGCATGGACTTAGATGCTGACCAAAATAATATAGTATCTGTCCAGCAGTTTGAGTAACTCTGTCTTGATTACTAGTGAAGTTTCTGGCTGGCTGCATCATTTCACTTTCAAGCTCAGATTTCCCTTAAATATCAGAAACCAGCCTCTCCTGTGATTTTAATGGCTCTGCATATTATACTTGACCAGATTAACACCTCTAAAGGCTGGAATTTGAAAGATCTATTGATAAAAGTTAATGAGCTGAACTTGAACGACATTTCCAAATAAAGGAAACTTGAATGAATTTGCTTCTTGATTTGTGAGCAGTTAAAAAAAATATGATTACAGAGGTTGGCAAAAGAGCTGGCATTCCAGGTTTATCTGCTGTCAGGGGGATGTGCTTTCATCTACTTTGTCTCTAATTTGTAAAAATAGGATCCTGGTACAACTAGTTCTGTATCTTACTATTCCTTAGTCTTCTCTTGTCTGACCTCATGATTTTCATAGACTGATTTTGCTTTTTTCTACTCTTTAATACATCTGAGATGCAGCTGAGGCTGTGCTTGAGCTGCCAGCCCCCAGTGCTCTGACCTGCTGGAGACTTGTGCCCAGGCTGTGGGTTTGGGCAGGGTGGCAGCTGTGGGATGTTGTGCTGCCTTGTTCTGTGGTGAATGAGACCAACCTCATTTGCTAGGAATTGAGGAGAGAAAGAATCTTTCTGGTTGGGAAGTCACCGTGACCCTTCCATTGCTCTGGAATGCAGGGCCCTGGCTTGGCTGAATCTTCCTGCTGCCTTGAGCTGGGTGGCTGTGTGTGGAAGTTTGCTAGTGAAGGGGATGGGAGCAGAAGTCTTGGTGACTGTGTGGTCTTTGAGATGTAAAAATAAACAAAGCTGAGAAGCTGTACCCTACTTAAAACAGGCTGACCTAAATTTCCAGCAATTCTAGCAGAGAGCCAGGCTCTGTGGAGGAATAAAGGCTTCCTGACAACTGGCTTCCCTGTCTGTGTGTTGCTTGACGTGCTCAACAGGCCACCTCTGGAGAATCTCCACTGGTTCTGGGGTCATTTACTTCCCTCCTCAGCCCCATGAGCAGCATGACCCGGGCTGTGGATTTCCCTTGCTGTGCTTTTGTGGAGAGAGTCCCTCATTATGCAAGTCAGCAGTTCAGGGAAGTCATCTTCTGGGAAGTTACAGCAAGAACCACTTCTCAAATTGCTTTTGTTGGAGCCTTGTTTGATGTCCTCTGGCTTGTCCCTAAAGAGACCTCTTCTGAGAGTGCCCCTGTGTCTGTGAAGTCCATTCATACTCTTTGTCTGTAAAGTTCTTGCTCTCAATTGCATCTCTCCACTACTGAATTACTAATTCTGCAGTGAGTTTATTTTTTTCTTCTTACTGTCCATTGACTTTCATACTTGATTTATTCTGCTGTGCAGTTTTGAGGGGAATTTTGACTAATATTAAGGGATCACATGTATGAACTCGGTGGTGGCTAAATAAACTTTTGTAATTGGGAAGAGGACATCTATCTTCACCTGGGCAACTGGGAGTGCTTTGAAAAGGTAGTTCATTTGTGATAGAACATATGTTATCCTCAGAGGCACCTTGCTTTTTATTTAACAAAACTGGGATGGTCGGACAGTGGGGTGGCAGAGCCCAGGTGGAGTGATTCCCTGTGTGCTCTGGAGAGTCTTGTGGGGTATTGTGAAAGGAAAAGGAGGGAAAAACCTCTTTGTAGCTGGATACTGCCCTGGCAGAAGCCTGCCTTTGGTTAGAAAACATTCCCCTTGGTTGTTCTTGCAGGTACTGATGGTCTGCCCTGTTTTGTTCTTTGTTTTGTGTGTGCTTTTTCCTGCAGGGAGAGAATAGGAGGTGACTCGTGTGTCCTTTCAGCAAACTTCTGTTAAACTTGGAATACCAGAGTTCCAGCACTCGAACAGATGGATAATGGAGACTGGGGATATATGGTGAGTGAGCCTGTGAAGTGTGTGCTCTGTGGGACAACTGGGATCTTGCAGGAAGAACCCTTCCAGACTTGTCTTGTGCAGATCCAGAGTGTCAGTCATGTGAGAAGAAAAGCTGTGCAGGTTACAACAGCTTATTTAGGTTCTCTGTGCTGCTTGTGGAGAGAGATTCCTATTGCCTGGGTGCAATCAGGGAGCACTTAGCTGGTGCCTTAAGCTTGCTGTTAGTCTTCTCCTAACACACACAGGCTGAAAATAGTTTGTGCTCCCTGCATATAATTTGAAGGACTTTGTCATTTTATTTGTAAAGAAAAATAGTTTTCCTTATAAACCCTGTCAAACTAGACCAACACATCTTATTTCTCTCCTTTTCCCTTTCTCTAAACATTCTGCTGCCATGCATATGTCTCTTTTCTCTGGCTGGCCACAGTCCTGGTTGTTAGAGTTGGTGGCCAGATGGGATTTATGTTCCTTTCCCTCTTGCTTCCTCATGTGCTGTCTGGAAGCTGATGCAGATTGTGCTCTGTCCCCCTCTTCTAGGCAGAATGCTAATTTGCTAATAAATTTTGAGAGTTAAAAGCTGAAAGTTTTTATGCCTGCTTGTTTTATGATGCCTCTTAACCAGAGCATGGATTATTTGCCCTGTTCCTGTGCCTAAACTTGCACTGTCATCCTCTTTTGAGGGAGAAAAAGAGGCTGAAGATTTGCTCAGCTGAATTTTTATTTTTTTCCCTTTGTTTTTTTTTCTTGTGTGTGTGTGTTCTAGAATGAGAGACAGATTGTGAAAGTGAGGAACACTGGTGGGCCTCATGCAGACTAACTTGTTCTTCAGGAAATCTCTGTTCTCATTTCCCCATCTGTAGAATAGGATGAAAAAAAAAAACCCCTTGTTGCCCAAATGCAAAACTTGCTTCAGTGACAGCAGCTCAGTTGCTAAGATTTCCAAAGCATTCCTGGAAACATTCTGCATGTTAAGTATCATCCTGTCTGGTTGCCAGTTGTGCCCTGGTGCTGGGTGGCTGGGATTTGTTCAGGTTTAGACACCTCTTAGAGGCATGAGTCTGTTTCCAAGCAGTTTGCTGCGTGTGTCAGGGAGGGGATGGAATCTTCTCGTGGTTGGCTTGATAAACTGTGATTTCTCTCTTTCTAGATGACTGATCCAGTCACGCTGAATGTGGGTGGACACATGTACACGACCTCCCTCACCACTCTAACGAGATATCCTGACTCAATGCTCGGGGCCATGTTCAGGGGAGACTTCCCCACTGCCAGGGACTCTCAGGGCAACTACTTCATTGACAGAGATGGGCCACTCTTCCGTTATGTTCTTAACTTTCTAAGGACCTCAGAGCTCACTCTGCCACTGGACTTCAAGGAGATCGACCTCCTCCGGAAGGAAGCAGACTTCTATCAGATTGAACCCCTCATTCAGTGTCTCAATGACCCCAAGCCTCTGTATCCCGTGGATACCTTTGAGGAGGTGGTGGAGCTCTCCAGCACCAGGAAGCTCTCCAAGTACTCCAACCCGGTGGCTGTCATCATCACGCAGCTCACCATCACCACGAAAGTCCACTCCTTGCTGGAAGGCATCTCCAACCACTTCACAAAGTGGAACAAGCACATGATGGACACCAGGGACTGCCAGGTGTCCTTCACCTTTGGGCCATGCGATTACCACCAGGAGGTGTCTCTCAGGGTCCACCTGATGGAGTACATCACAAAGCAAGGCTTCACCATCAGGAATACCAGGGTCCACCACATGAGCGAGCGTGCCAACGAGAACACAGTGGAGCACAACTGGACTTTCTGCAGACTGGCAAGGAAAACAGATGACTGAGCCTGGCTCCACAGGAGCCACTTCAGTGCTTGGCAACTTCCCTGGACAGTAGACCCAAGCAAGTCTGGTTTTTGGGTTTTTTTTGACTAAAGCAACAGTGTGGGCTTTTTTTATACGACTATTTATTGTTTATCAGTAAGGACTGGAGGAGTTTCATTCTCTAGCAGCTCTGTCCTTTTGTCCTGTTCAGAAAAAAACAAACCATGCATGTGCCTGTTCAGTCAAGACACCTTTTTTTGTTGGAAAGAGGGGGTCCAAGGAATTAGTACAATTAGTATTTTGTGTCATTAACACAATTCTCTGACTCTAAAGTGCTAAAATTACCTCCGTTTAAATGGTTTCTAATCCATCTAATGCTATGACACTGGGAGCAAGGAACAAAAAAGAATTTAAAAGGCAGTTGGGGAAAAGCTGCTGTCGTGTAGACTAATTTAGTTCCTAAATCAATAAACAGTATTGTAATATTCTAGGAAAACACATCCCACCCTTTAAAAGTACTTGATAAGTACAGTTTCTTACAGTTATGACAACTGTTTCTTTCTATGCATATAAATCAAGCAACCAAATATTATCTGTAGCCATGGAAATATGATTAGAAATATTTATATTGGATTCTAAATGCAAAATGTCCCTGTGGTAGAATTCATATTTTTAATGCCTGGTGCAATATTATTCCCAAGTGTAATGCCTGCCAGCAAGAAGCTAATAAAATTGTGAAATACACAATGCTATTTTGTATTTTCTTGTTGTCTTCTAGAACTCTTAAGACTGAACCAACCAAAAAAAAAACCACTGGAACTCTTTCTCTGTGCTGCAGAGTAGCTCAGGTGCTGTGCTGGCCTCCATTGCTGATGGACTTTGTTCCTTTTTATATTAATCAGTTGATTCAAGTGTCCTCATCACAGAAAAAACTTGTGTTTTGGAAACTAACAGAAAGATGGCAAGGGTTTGGAGTGGAAGGGATGGAGGGAACATGGAGCATAAATACCTGTAGTTGTTAAGTAGAGTTATTTGGCTTGTCAGGGATTTATCTGGTGACTTTTATATAAAAAATGTTGACTGTAGAGTGGATTTCTATGGTAGGTGCTGGACCTTGAAGGTGGGAGCTTTCTATCCTGTCTCTCACTCAAAAGGTTTGTCTCAGGGGTGTGTTTCTCTGTCATGTTTTGTTTCTCCCTCTTCATAGCTGAGTTTTGACTTTTGTAATAACAGCAGCAGCCTTTTTCTTCTTACAAGGGGAGGGAAGAAGAGCTGAAGTGATGAAGCTCAGGAAAAGGGGTTGTTTCATCCCTGCAACACGTGGTAAGAACTATCTGTGTTAACTGGCATTGAATTATGGTCACAAGATGTTCTTTGCAACACTTCATTTACTAGCAAATTAACGACTGGCCTGGATCAGCCTGCCCTTGCTGTAATTATGAAATATAATCATTAGAGAAGCAGTATTCCAAATAATAGACTTTATTGGAGCCCAAGATTTGTAGAAAGACAATACAAGGAGCTCTATTAATGGGAAAGGAAATTTTGCTTTGTCTGAATCTTCATTATCCAGGAATACTCCACTGCTGAGCAAGTTAAGAGCTCTTTTAATTGCCCAAAGAGATGTACTTTCTAATATACTTCTTGATCTAAGAGAACAAGTTATTCCAAGGAACCAAGGACCATCATTTTGCCTTCCTTGGTTTTTTCAGTCAAGTTGAGTTTTGGTTTGTTTTTGAAGGCACTGTAGAGTTCTAACACACCAAGGGGGAGCTCATAATGTGGGTTTTATTTTGGTTTTGTCCTTAATTATCATTAATGGATTTAGAAAAAGAATGAGGAAGCCAAATGGCATCATTGTGATGCTGTCAGGACTCTCCAGGTTAGAAACCAGCAGACCCTGAGCTTTCTCTGACTAGATTGCCTCCTAACAGTGGGTACCACTCAGCAGCTTGGCTCCTCTCTGATTAAATGCAAATGGCTGGTGAAGAGTCTTCTTGTACTTGTTGCAACTGCTAATTATTAATTCTGATTAGTCATTACTGATGCTTCCTAAATGTACAGCTGCACAAAGAACAGGAGGAGATGTGTGGCCTTCTCTTAGATCCTGGGCTTCATAATTTTGATAGCTTGTTGTGAAGAAGTGGCTTCAAATACCTCTCGTAGGCTGGGCTCATCTGTTCAGAGAGAGAATGGGGAAGGAAATGAAGGGTAATTAAGAAGAAGGAAAAGGCTACATGGTTTTTTTTTCTTAAGAATGATCTTTGAAATCTAGAAAGCTGGCCTAGTAAAAACCCAAACAAAACTACTTCAGCTGTAAGGTCTCTTTCCCTGTAGTATGTGCTGTCCTTCATAACCAGTCCAAAATCATCCCAAATGGGACAACTTACTACTGAACTTCAAAAAAAAAATGCTTGGACTTGAGTGTGTGCTGAAGGCAAGTTTGGTGTTCAGCTGTGGGATTTCAAAGAGCTGCTGATTACCACAGTAAAAACCTCACTTAAGGCAAAATGAGTTTTCAAACAGAGCAGTAGCTGTTTACATCCTGCAGGATTTCACAGCCCTCCACAATATGGATGAATTAAGTGAAAGCAAAGCATTAAAGACCATGAAGGATGAAATTGCCTCGATTAACATTTAGCCTTTTTCTGGTTAAACACAGTGTGAAAAAAAATTAGGTATTGCACTAGCATGGAAAATCTGCATTTTGTGGCTCTTGCAGCCATCTAGTGTTACTTCATCATATGTAAACTATATAAACAGACTTGGCTTGGCATCATTTGTACAGAGTTAGTGATACAAGTTAAAGTCAACCCACATTGACAGCAGGTGACAGCTGCACCCCCCAGCACTTTAGTACTTTGGGGGCTGCAATTTATTGCTCTGTTCAACGTCTGAGGTGGCTTAATTGGAGTTTCACAGGTTCAGAGTGAGATGCTAAGGATTAAAATCTCTTATTCCACTTACAAAACTAAGTGTCTGGCTTTTACTGAAAGAGAAATAAATGATTTGTGGCCTGGCTGCTGCAGGGGTTGCCTGCCTGTAGCCCAGCACCCATACCTGGTTGGTGGGTGACTTCTGAGCCCACTCGTAAAGCCGCTGGTAAACCTGCCCGTCGTAGCTGCCAAGGGCAGAGTTCAGGCTCTTGTCTGAGAAGTCAAAAGCATCCACTAGAGGAACAGCATCCTTCCTAAGGAGCAGAACATCCATATTATTCAAGTGGGTGGTGGTGTGTAAGGGAGGAAAATACATCAAAGGTAAACTTTGAAGTTCCTTGGTCTAAAATCCTTGTGCTGCTTTTCCCCTCTTGCCTCCACCATGGTGAAAATGCTGCTTGTTTTGATTCCTTGGAGGCACGTTCTACTAACCCTGGGTTGTCTGGTGGATGGGTATTTACAGGGTCTTGTGATCACCTGGGGTCCATCCCTAATTCTGGACTCATGTTTTCTCAGCAGACTCTGCCAGTTCCTGCTTTTGGTTGTTGTCAGGTTGGTTGTCCTTTGGTTTGGTTTTTTTTTTCCTCTTACACTGTGAGTGTTTGTCTTACAAAACAGAGTAAGGTTGCTACTAGATTGAAGTGCTTTGCTGATCTCCAACCTTCATCTATTCTGAAGTACTTCTACTGCCTCATTATGGGGTGTCAAGGTCTTCTACTCTCTTTGTGTCTGTAAGAACAGAGCAACCCTGAATCAACCAAGGGCCCATCTAGCCCAGGGGTTAATTTACCACAGTCAGCAGCAGGATCAGGACAAGTGTGTAATGACAGCATCTTCTCCTAAGCAGGACATGGTTTCTTTTTCCTCACCCTCCCTCCATCCTGGGTGTAGGAGGTGGTGCTGGCTGTACCCCACACCTGAGGCACAGGGATGCAAAGTGTTTTGCTCAAATGTTGGCTTTTTGCACCTCCCAATTTCTTCTGGGGAAAGGGCTGTTTGAGGCTTTGGGGAAGGCTGGGGGTTTGCTGCAGGCTGGGCATTGTTTGCATCCTTTCTACTTAGGGTTCTACTTGAATTCTGCAATCAGCACTGAAAACAGGGGCTGTGCAGCTCAGTCCTGCCCAGGGTGTATTCTTGTTTCTCTCCAGGTGGCCTGAGTAGAATTTTACATGTGGTAGCCATTTATTTCTCTGCACCATAAATTATTTTGTTCTTACCAAACAGTGAAGTGCTGGGGCCTGAGTTGGAGTTGACCTATGGATGAATCACAACCCAGCAACATGTTTTGTTCCCCAAGGTCCCACAGACAGAACCTGGCCCACCTGTGTGAGGCCCCAACTGCCCCCAGGTGATCATGGTTGGGGTGATGGGTGAGGCCAGAGCTTATTAACCAGGAACTGACCAGCTTGAGCTGATCAGTTGGAAGAGTTGCTGTTGGGCTCACTTGCTGAGCTCTCTCTCAGTGGTGAGTTTCCCCTTGGCTGATTTGAGATGGAGAAGAGCAAAGAGATGAAGAAGAAAAGCTGAAGGTATGTGAGGGGATGGTGCTGGGTTTGGTGTTAGCCTGAGGAAGAAGAGAGCTGGCAGCACAAACAGCCTGTGCAGGGAAGGCTGAAGAAGAAGAAGCCTTTGTGAGTGTTGTTAGCACATCAGAACTCTCGTAGGTAGCAATAAATGGTATGGAGCAGATGCCTCTGAGCTGTGGGCAGGATTGTTTGGGTACCAGCTCAGCCATGGCAACAGAGCAGGCTGTATTAGCTGGGGCTTGAGCAGATTTTTGCAGTCTGTGTTGGTTGCTGTGGCTGCCTCCTGCCAGAGCTGCTCTGACTACATATTTTCCTGCTTTTGCTCTCCTGCAAATGGCAGAAAGTCTTCAGGATTTCTTGATTTACCATTTAAGGTTTCACGTTCTAGGACTTTAACTGAGAGATTGCAGAGGAGCTGCTGCTTAGGTTTGTTTGGCTGTGAAAATAAGCCCTGTGGAGATGTTTGCAATGATTTCTAGTGCTGCCAGGCAGTGAAAATAAAGCCTGAATGAGGTGAATTGACTTTGGGGATGTTGCCATAGGTACAGCAGCACCATTTTGTACCTATCACAGGGACAAAGTGGCTAGTTGTGTGTCTCCTCTCATGCCAGACCAGCTCACCTAATGACAGGCAGGAGGTCCAGGTAGGATGCTGTGACCATGTCCATCTGAGCTCCAGATATGTATCCATCATGCAAGAAGAGTCCTGCACTCGAGAAGATCCCGTGTAGTGCAAAGAGGTCACAAAGATGTTTCATAATCTTCTGGATCCCAGCCGGGGCCTCCAGTTTTTCCACAGTTTCTGCAAAGTTCTTCACTGTGATGTAGTGGCAGTGAGCCTGGAAAACAGATGCAATCAGCAGTGAATGCACCTCAAAACACTTTCAGGAGGCCAAGTGACCCAAACGTTCTCACAAAGAATATAAACCCTTTTAATTTCCCTGGCACTTGCCCAGTCTCATTCTTTGTTTGCTGGTTGACCAGACCTTTTGCATTCATGTCTGAGAGGAGAGGAGAGAACTGGGGCTGCAAACAGTCAGTGCTGTGGTGGTTGTAAACTCTGGAGAACTGCAGAAAGCATGGTAGTATTTATTCTAAATAGTTCTGATGAATACCCCAAAGATGGAAACACATTGGAAGGTGTTTGTGGTGGTCCCTAGCAAGTGGAGGTTGCTTGTAACATCAACAGCAGAAAACTTTTGTTGGAGGCTTTGGGCTCCTGGTACCTTTGGCTCAGTGTCTGTAGGGTTTGAGCTCTGCAAACATCCATTGTCCCAGAAGAACAACCAAACTAACATCTTGCTTTTGTGTTTTTAAGGGTAAACTGGTAATTTCTGGGTCAGACAGCAGTAGAGTATTAACTGCTAAGTTACAGAAGTACTAGTTTTTCATTAAAAATTGAACAAAGTTAAAATCATCTATGGATCTATTTCAAACTCCTCCTTTCTTCCGTGAAGGAAGGAAGGACTTTCACCATAATTGTGAAGGAATTGTGCTTAATTGCATATTAAAAAAATAATTTTGCTTTTTGGAGATATGGAAGTGTCAGTGGGTTTGGTTTTCATTTAAATTTAGTGCTTTTCTCCACTCTTGCTTCATTTTCTGCTTGGCTCTCTAGTAAATAATCCCAGTTTTAGGGAACAAATGCTGCTGTCCTGAGCCTACTTCAGTTGAAGTCATCATGTAACCCATGTAAACTGGGAGTTGGGGTTGAATCTCTCATTAATTTGCCTTTGATTTGATTTTTCTTTCACTAGTAATTAACACTGCACTTGTCACTGCTTTTCAGTGTTTTCCCTGCAGTTATTTCTCCTCGTGAGAGTGGTAGGTGTAAGAAATACCAGACATGTTTCACCTGCACTGTGACTCCAGCTTTGCCAGGTGGCTTTGGGGAGGTTTTCCTCTGGGAGCCAGAAATGCTGGATTATTATTAAAAAAAATGAACATTAGCTGAAGGTGGTGGGTTCTAGTTGCAGGATATGGGAGGTCTGGTTCTGCTAGTAGTGGCAGCATAACCACAAATACATATATATGTATTTTTTCCCCTTAATTTCCACTTCCTCTAGTCTTTTTCCACCTGGCCTATTTAGGCAGCACATTTTTCAGCTCAGAAATAGCTTCTTACTATGATTTTTTCCACCATGACCTTAATCTTTGTGGTATCCCTCAGATGCTGAGAGCAAACAATAAGCAGTAAGTGTGACTTGAAGCTGGTTCTGTTGCATATTGAATCACAAGGAGAAACACCAAATAAGCAGGTAAATTTTGCTGACCTTTGCAGCCTGTGCCAGCTGCACTGTGCACTGGTTCCATGCATCGTGCTTCTTGACTCCAGACTGGACCAGGTCCTGTAGTTTGGCTGCTGTGCTGCTGATGAGCCTGGAAAATTGAGAAAGAATATTGTAGATGGATATAGCAGCTCCCCCCTCCCACTTCATACCCAGACTTGTGTGTGTTTGTATGGCAAAATGGTATTTTCAGCACCTGAGGTTACCTACATTCAGTATGAGTGGACTTGGAGTATAAAAAAATCTAAGTATAGACTGGGAGAAGCACCCAGACCACCCCAGCACTGAGGAGTTTCTGCCTTCTCACCTTCCAGGGTAGTTTATTGAGGGGGCAGCTGAATTTGCAGAGCAAAATAAAGTGCTGGTGATAACACTGGACTGATGTTACATCATGTTTCTTCTTTTCTACACAGGCATCCACATCCTGCCTCCATTGAGACCCAAGTTTTTAGAAGAAGGGCTCTGCCCTCATGCAGATTTGGGTGACAGCAGCACTGTCACTTTACCTGGTTTTCTGAGGTGACACCTACATGGCCCATGACTGCACACCCCACTGTGGAGAGCACTCATGGTATCACTTTTATTTATCATGAGAGCCTCTGTTTGCTGTGGCATTAACTGAAAACAAGCATCAGTTTCACAGGTATGTGGAGTTTAAACTTTCTAAACTTGCTTGAAGGCTTTACTGGTGATGTGGTTTGGGATTTACTTAGTGCCATGGGCTTGGTAGAGAATCAACTCTATGGAATATAGTTGTTGGGTAGCATGTGGCTTAAAAACTGATGTTCTGAATGTGGGAGCTTCATAGAGAACATTTGAGGTGGCTGCTAGTCCTGTGTGAGTCTTCCTTTGCTCTTTCAGGAGCAGATGGTGTCAGTTCCTCTGTAATTTGTGTTATTTCATCTCCCTTTAAAGCAAAGAAGCTGAGCTCTTAACACATTATTGATCTCAAAGAGAGAAACCCCATCTTCCACCCTCAGCACTGACCTGGCTGCCATGTGTTGATAGGCTTCAGTGTAAAGATCTGGGTTGAGAAAATCCAACTTGTTCTTGGCTGGGCACTTCCCAGGTTTCCCTGCAGCCAGGTAAGTGACAGATGGTGGGACAGCCTGGCCAGCACTGGCTGCCTTCAAGCACTTCATCAGGAACCTGGGAGGAGGGAAACAGTCAGAGCAGGGGATGGTTGGGATCCCCACACACCAAAGAGTCATGCAACATGTCTGTGTTTCTAGTGGGAGGTGTCCCTGCCCATGGCAGGGGGTTGGAACAAGATGATCTTTAAGGTCCCTTCCAACCCTGACAATTCTATGAACATGTTAAGTGGGCTTGGGTGAGGAGCAGCAAGGTGTGACCCATCCCATCAGTGATCCCAAATGGACTGGAACCAGTAATGACCTCTTGTTCTGCACGTTATCCACAACAACCTGACCTGTGACAGGTCTCAGGAGTAGTTTGTCTACTGTATTTAAGGCTCCAGCAATCTGCAGTGATGAATTTTGTGGCTATTAACAGTCTCAGCAGCATGCTAATTAGCTGCATTATCAACTTTGCAGTCCAAGTCTTTATGCTCTGGGAGCCTTAATGGTGGTTTGGTCTCACCTTCTGTGACCCCCCCAATGCACAGTCATGTTGTTGGCAAACAAGAGATCCTTTCTTGGAGCTCTGTGTGTCCAAGGAGTGTTCCCCACTCTCTTATTTTTGTAGCTCCTCTGCTATGACCTGGAGTGACCAGGTCTGGGAGTAAAAGGTTGCAGCATTTCTCCTGACTTTGCTATTGGTCTTGCAAGAAGGAGCAGTAATAAGTGCAGCAGTGGTAGCACCTCTGTCCCTGGGAAGCGTAATGGTTTTCTCCTTCTAGTAAAAACACACATTATTAAAAATTCAAGCAGCTGTGGTTTCTTTCTTCTGTGTTTCATCTACTCTGGACAACCACCAGCCTGGGTGTTTGGAGGAAAGTGTTCTTGGAGCATGACTCATCTGCTCTCAGTGTCCACCAACTTTGCCTTCTCTGCATCAACCTCACTTTCCCCATGTTGTGTCACACTGGTTGCTTCAAAAATAAACTGAAACCTGTACACTGATGCTTTTGCCACGCTGCTAGACAAAGAGGAAAATGAGGTTATGCAGAGCAGCACCTGCATCCATCCCTAACCCCAGAATAGAAGGGAGAATCCAATTCCCACACACCTCCATGCCTGTTAGACAGAAGACTTGAATAGCTGATGTCCTGAGCTGTATTTTTAGAAGGTGCTGGGAGAAAGGAGTAGCTGGTTTTACTGGTTTTGGAGGAGAAGTGGTAGGGGTTGGATAAATGAGGAGGTTGGCTTTGAGGTGAAGAGATTTGAATTGTTACCTGGCAGTTTGCAGGAGCAAAATGGTGTTTTCCCCTTCGTAAATGCAAGAGGCAAGAATTCTGGTATACAAGGAAGGGAGCCCACTCAGCATGGAGTAACCATGCCCCCCACATGCTCTGAGGCAGATCTCCACTGCTGAGGTGCAGTACTGAGAAACCATGGCTTTAAAGCCTGAAGAAAATGCATGGAGCTGTTAAAACAAACAGAGAAACAGAGTCAGAGTGTTACTGGTGAAAGTGTTCTCAAGCAAACCTCAGAGTAAGTTTCCTTTTTAAGTTCTGAGCATGAAATCCCTGCCAGACCCTCTTTTGCATGCTGGGTAGCACCCAGCTCCCTGAGCCTGGCCCTTGGTTTCTGCCTGGGGTGCTGGGCACCCTGGGGGCTGTTTATGCATTTTTTGGGGTTTCTCTCAACCAGCAGTGGCTTTGGCTGCACTTTCAGAGTGTGTTTCATGTCAGGCTGCCAGTTGCAAAATCTTCTATCTAACAAGTCACGTTGTTTGGGTTGGGCTTAGAAGTGAATATTTGCATGTGCATTGGTAGATGGAGTTGGGAAATAATGTTTTTGTGCCACCAGCTACTTGGAACAAGGCTTTTAATCAAAGGAACATGCTTTCCAAGGACTTTTCCCTCTGCAATAGTTCCCAAACTCTGTCTCTGACTGGTTGTGGAGCTGGGGCAACATTTAATCTCTGTGCTCCCTCTTTTTTTCCAGTTATCTACTGGTGAGAGGAATGCTTGCCCAGTTTGCCAAAATACGTTGATATTTAAGAGCTGGGAAGAGCTGCAGCTCACCTCTGGCAGGGTGTCAAAGTTCTTCCTCTGGATATCTCTATATGCCCTCTCAAATAGCTCCTCCAGGTAGTCGTTGATGAAATGAAAGGCATAGGCTGCTGCCAGCTGGGGCAGCAATTTCTCCTGCTGAGTCTGGTAGTCAAGGATTTTGGCTTCTTGGTCCCTGTTGGAAGAGAGCTGATGAAGTGGGGAAAGTGCAGCTACTGTTAGTTTACCTATTGTATAATGAAATTGGTGTTTTCCAGTGCCAAGAAGCAGTAAGTGAACAGGACTGAGCTGGTGTCGTGGCAGCAAATCTGCCCAGCTTGCTAAGCTGTTAAAGAAACAAGCCCAACTAGGAAAAAAGTGATTTTTCTGCTGTGTTGAACCAGCCTAAGAGTAGAAAAGGCTTTGGAGGGGGTATAGAGACTGGGAGAGGACAAGGATGAAGCCTTCAGGGTCAGCAAGCGGGTAGATCTTATAGGGGAGGCTGTGGCACTGCACCCTGAAAAGCTGCTTTTCAAACTGGATCTTTGTGGCCCTGGGTGTAGGTTTCTCTGAAAATATTGAAGTTATTTTAAGATTTCTGAGCTTTTTTTGGATGTTCTTTACCACTTCTGCTGTGGTTAGTGCACTTGGGACCTCAAATGATGGAAGGGGTTATTACACTAGTTCATCATGCTCTGCTCTTGCTTGGTTTGTGTTAGAACCAAACCACCTTCTCCTTAGGATCTTCTTGCTTTTGAAAGGAGATTGAAGTTGGAAACTTCTGAAATCCACTCAAATGGAAATATCTATTTGAAAATTACAGGGCTTCTTACCAGCCTGGTGTTTTAAAGTGTGGATGTTGGAATTGTGGATGTTGGAAGGTATTTTAATGATGTGCCCACTAGTAAGATGCTATGGAGTAAGAATTCAGCAGCTTTGCTTGGTCTGGGTTCTGCTGAGTGATGGGCTTACAGGGGAGGGCCATTAATAACAGAAATAAGTTGTTTGTGTGAACTGCTGAGATATTCAGACTATGAAACTTATTCTAGAAAGAACTGTAAACATTCTCTTGTACTTTGAAGCTTGTTAATGTAAAT
This sequence comes from Brachypteracias leptosomus, assembly GCA_013401335.1. Taxonomy (NCBI): domain Eukaryota; kingdom Metazoa; phylum Chordata; class Aves; order Coraciiformes; family Brachypteraciidae; genus Brachypteracias; species Brachypteracias leptosomus. The sequence goes on from VYZX01000897.1 coordinate 99,929, forward strand.
AATGGGGGAGCATGTTTGTAATACCCTGTCTGGGCCAGGAAATAGTGACAGGATGAGGGGTAATGGGTTTAAGCTAGAAAAGGGGAGACTTAGGATGGATATTAGAAAATAAGAGGGTGATAGATCAATGGAATGGGCTGCCCAGGGAGGTGGTGGAGGCCCCATCCCTGGAGACATTCAAGGTGAGGCTTGATGGGGCTCTGAGCAACCTGCCCTAGGTAGAGATGTCCCTGCTTGTTGGGTTGGACTAGATGACCTCTGGAGCTCCCTTCCAACCCAACCTACTCTATGAAACAAGCCAATGCTGTGCTGAAAGATAAGATGAGTAGCAGAAATAAAGTCTAGGGCAGGACAACCCAGTGTATGGTCCCCTTCCCACCACGGGGGACTTGGGTGGCATTACCCAGGCTTCAGCTTGGACTGGCGGCGGACCACAGAGTATCTGATGGCGATGGTGCAGGCCTTCATCACAGGCTCTATGGCCTCATTAGAAATGAGGGAGATACGCACTGTAGTCATGGTGAAATAATTAATCTTCTGGGACCCCCATCTCACGTAGGTGCCATCTGGTTGAACCTAGAGAGATGTTAGACACCACCTCTATCAATACTTCAATGCCTCAAGAGTTGTGTCATCTCTATGCGGAGAATAAAACAGGCATCAAAACCCTTCACTGAGTGAAAAATGATATTTTTCTGTATGATGGATGGAAAAAATCCAGTTGAAGAGACAAACTCTGACTGCTGCTGGCTCAGAGAGGTTCTGCCTGCCCCGTGATCACCAGCCTCTGAACGTGGAATTCCTGACACCGACTTTCATTTAGGATCCAGGTAATTTCTGCCCTCAGAGACTTGCAGGCACCTCAAAGGAAGATTTTTTTTTTTGTCCTAAATTTAGGCAGGTCCCCGTTGTCTCTCTGGCTGTGCAAGGAGAGTCTGTGATGTGAGCCTGTACCTACCTCACAAAACTTGCTCAGCATGTTCTCCCTGGGGACACGCACGTTCTGCAGCATGAGGAACCCGTTGTCAATGTGCTCAAAATTCATTTTGGGACCTATGTCTCCCGCAGTTATGCCTGCAGCAGGAGAAAACACAACCTGCTTACTTCCACTTGAATGTTTTTCTCCCAATTTCGTGTTAGACTGGGGGATCTTAAAGGAAGAGCATGTTCAGCTCTGCTTTTTCCTCAGCATAGGTGATCTGGCCTGAGGGATCAAACAGGCATTCAAATGCCTTGTGGTAGCTTTTCCATGATCTGTCACCCTTGTTGGCCTGGGTCAGAAATAAGGTGTTAATCCAGAAGTGGTCAGAGCAACCCAAGCTTCTGATTAAGAAGGCTTGGTCTGGATATGCCTGAGGATACATGAAACCTTCCTTTGGATAAGGTTGGGGTTAATAACTGTGCCTTGGTATCTGTCTTGGTTTGGTTTTGGCAGTTAACTCTCTCTCCTTGGGCACAATGTTTTAGAAAACACTTAAGGGCAAAATAAGCAGAGGATCTGGACAAGAGCTGTGGTGTGTGGGGTCACCTACCTGGGCAGAGGGAATGGTCCTGCAGGCTGCGGATCTGCAGGATGAAGGGGTGCACACCATAGCACTTCCCATGGACATAGAGCTGAGCAAAGACCACCGTGTGGGTTGCTGACCTTCCCACTGCAAGAGGAAAACCAGCCCCACTCCCTTAAGTTACAATGAAAACACTTGTACAGTTAATAGCAATCAGTGCTCATTCTGTGCTAGGTCTCACTAACAGATGGGTCATTGTAGGTGTGATCCTTCACTTATTTCCTGGAGCTCAAATACCTTCCTGAAGGGAGCCATGATTTCCACATTCATGCTGAGACTGGCTGATGAGTTTATGCTGTGATCTCCCTGCAGTTCTTGGTGCTCTGAGTATTATTTACAAAGAAGAGGAGATTGATTCCTGCAGAGGCAGGAGTTGCCTTGAGTGAAGTTCTCCAGCCCTGCCACCCAAGGACTTCTGGGAGATGATGGTGACTCCCTTCTGACCCTTTGGTCTCTTACTTGCCTCCCCATGTGTGCATCTCTTACTCAAGTCCTCTGTTAGCAGCTGGGCCCTCAAACACAAAACTTGAGTGACTGAAGGAGGTAAAAATATTCTGTGGTGTACTTACTGTCTCCAGGCCACCACTTCATGGCAGAGATCTTTGGTGTGTTCAGTATAAACTCCTGCGTTGAGATATCAAAGACTGCTGTGGTTTCTAAACCCTGAAGATAAGTTCCTTCAAAAACAAGAACAAAACCAATCTATCTATATATATATATATATATCTATCTTCTGGTGCATCACAAAGATGGAGAGTGAAGGATCCCTGAAGCTGGTTTGTTACTGGGGTTTTGTGGTTTACTCGCCTGGTGAGAACCATGGAATGATGTTCCCTGGGACCTCACACCATCTCCTGAGCCACGTGGAGCTCAGGCAAGCTGTCTGCTGCATGGTGACAACCATCAGCTTGGACAAGGGGTTGATGCCCTCCACTGATGGTGACTGCCTGAACTTTCACCCTCACTCTTCTTGTTTTTCCACATTGGCCAAACCAAGCCCAGTGCATCTCCAGCTTGTAGAGGAACACCGAGGACATCAACCTCAATATACAGGTGGTGTTTCACCCCCCAGCCACCTCTGTGAAGCAGGAACAGCTTCAAACTCCCCTGAGAATCTGGGCCAGAGCCTTTTGTCCTGTTTTCTTTGCAGTCTTACCATGCCCCAGTTCAGTCTGGGCATAGCTTCCAATGAGCTGATACTGGTTGGCAAGAGGAATCCACTTGGCAACCTGTCTGTCCGAGCCCAGCATGGAGATGCTTCTCATGAAGATGCGGTGAAGGAGAAAGGCCACATCTCCTGCCAGGGCCCTGTGGAGGAGGCACAAGGGGGGGGATTTGGACACAGATGAAGTTCCAGGGATGTGAGGAATGAGGCAGAGCCACTGCAGCAGGCACCAGACAGCACCACCTGCTGCCTGTGGGTTTCTGCATTGTCATACCTTCCCCAACATCCAGCATCAATGTAGGATTGCAGGAAAAATGCTCTTCAAAGCTGCTTCTCTTCCTTCTTTCCCAATATAGTTTGATTCAGTGTTTAAAGCTCATTATTTGACTTACTCTTAGAGGAATTATTGATTCTGAGTAGCAGATGCTGAGCTCCTAGAAACACAGCCCAGCTCCAAAGCTCCCGTGGCTCTGATAGTTTGTGAGCCCTTTGTGTCTTTATTTTAATTCATAGGATTTCTTTTTTTCCTGATTATTTAAGTGATATTTTAAGGCTGAGTTAAAAAAAATCTTCTACCCTACTCCCCAAACCCTGGCAATTTGCTGTGGGGCAATTTGCACATGTAGACATGAGACCTGCATCTCCTAAACCTTCTCATATTGGGGAGATACCTCAGTATATTGGGTTGTTGCTGGATGTTCCCTGGCTGTTTGCTGTCTGTGAACAATACTGGGGGTTCAGGGAAATTTAGATGTGTTTTTCTTGTGGAAAAATTCCAGTACATCCTTATAACAGCTGGTTTATTGTCTGGTCAGCTGATAGGGCTGCATAGATCCTAAAAAGCACTATTCCAGTTGCTGTGTGGAAACCTGGGTTCAATAATTTCCGTGGTGTAAATGAGAAACTCATTGGGTTTGAAGCTTTTTTTTTGTGTGTGTGTGTGCAAGAAATCCTAAGAGAATATGAGGAATATTGTCCCTCATCCTGGGATTCCTCAGAACATGGTTGAATCACCTCATGGATAGAAGTACCTGTGCTCTCAGACATAAAAATAAGAGGCTCTGGTGTTCTCAGTGGCTTGTAGGGCTGTTAGCACATTGCTGCAGTGCTCCAGTGAGCAGCTCATTCTGGAGAGGTTCCTTTTATTGCTAACAAAAAGCCACCACCTTTCTTTTATGCTGGCCCTGAGAGAGAACCAGTCGTGCTGAAAAAGTGTGTGGGGAAAAACATGAAGAAAGAAATGAAAGGGAAATTGCTTTGATTAACAGCAAAAGAATTAATGACCTCTTGGCAGCCCAGCCAGAAATGATGTTATTTTAACTGTGATTTTTAAAAGGTGGCTTTGAAATGTGTGTGAGGGATTTGCTGTGCCTGGCACCAGGATTTTGCCAGGGGGAGCTTGGTGCTCACCTGGTGTTTCATCAGACAAGGGCTGGGCTCTTAATCCAGCAGTGTGGTAGCTCAAGGCTGGTCCTGCTGAAGCTCTTGGCATCAGGGGACTGAGGAAAATGAGCCTTGGTGGGAGAGGTGGCTGAGTTTTGTCAGGTGTTTAAAACCTGCTGGTATTCTTTATTTTATTTTATTTTTTTTATTTGGAGAGCTGCTTTTTATTGGGAATATAATGATCAGCTCCAAGACCTCTTGATGAAAGATTTCCCCCTTTATCAGTCCCACTCACTGGAGGCAGCAAAGAGCTTGGCACAAAAAAATTAATCATCTTTCATATGATGAAATATTGGAAAGTGAGTGTCAGTGGTGATTTGTAAGGTGCAGGCATTGCCCTTTTCAATGATGCTTTTGAACTTGCACATTTTACTGGGCATGTAACCCACCAAACTGAGTGTGTACCAAGTAACAACAAACTGGTACTTTTATTTAACAAAGGACAAGGGACAAGTAATTAAAATTAAAATATGGAGATTAATGCCATGCAAAGTGTTAAGAATTTTTTTTTTTTAAGGAAAGGATTGTGAAAAATATCTTATTCTATTTACCTACAAACTAAAGTGTGTGTGGGGTTTTTCTTTTTATTTTTTTTTTAATGCAATATGGGTTTTCTAGATAGAGAAAATGTAATTTTGAAGTTATCTGGAAGTCAGTAACATCACTGTACCAGCACCACTTCCAGTTCTGGTTATACATTTAAAAATGCCTGAGAGGTGGTATGAGAGCTGTAGCACAGGTAAGGAGCTTGCAGGAGTGGAAATTATCCTGTTGGGGATATGAACTGCTGTGATCTCTCAGGCTGTTGCTCTCTGAGGAGTTCCCTGCCTTGTATCATCATTTTTCCTTTTTCTGAGCGTGCTGCTAAAGTAAAAACCTGCAGCATGTTCATATCAAAATCTTATTTATCAACTGGTGACTTCTTCCAGCCTTTGCTAAAGCAGATTCTTGTTGGCAGGCAACACTTTTAACAAAAAAATTAGTTTATGTTTAAAAACACATAAATAAAAATCACCTGTAGATGTATTTATATTCAGGTCCATTCTCAGTCCATCCCAGCTCGTGCATCTTTCTCTGGAGGTGAACAGCTTTTCTGACTGCTGCTTCATACCTCTCATTCTGGCTCTGGAAATACTGATTTTCTCTGCTGAACACAGGGTCGGATTCAATAGCTTCAACTGCAAAGCAACACAGCAGAGTTGGTCCTGCTGGGGTGGTGTGGGCAGCACCTCGAGCCCTGCTTGGGCTGGGCTCATGGAAACTGAGGCTGGGAGTTTTTAGGGTGACTGCAGGCAGAAAAAAGTTCTTTGAGGGTGATAGATCAGTGGAAGGGGCTGCCCAGAGAGGTGGGGGAGGCCCCATCCCTGGAGTCCTTCAAGGTCAGGCTTGATGGGGCTCTGAGCAACCTGATCTAGGTAGAGATGTCCCTGCTGGTGTAGGGAGGTTGGACCAGATGACCTCTGGAGGTCTCTTCCAGCCTAAAACATTCTATGATCCCTGTCTCTAGTTGCTGTTCCAGTGCTGTGATGGCAGCAAGAACTGGGTTTTGCCCAGAGGGTGGCTAATAGCTGGAGCTGCCACATGTCCTGCTCAGCTCACATTTTGGCTCAGGACTTTACCAGGGTTGCAAAGCCACTCTTGGACTTGCTCTTTTTATGTCAGCCTGAATATTCCTGCTGCTCCTTTTTTGCCTTGAAACCTTGAGCCCATTCATGTTTAAGGTTATACTGAACTCCAGTTGCACCATGAAGTGTGCAATCCCAGTGGCCTCTGTGGCTTTCACCTGATAAGGGTATAATAGATGTAGTTACAGAGACAAAAGAGAGTTTTTGGGTTTTTTTCTCTATTCCTTCTGCGCACACAGTCATTTTTCAGCATTCTCATCATGAGTGAGAGCAGCTGAGCCAATGCACATAAGGAATTCCCCACCTGGATGAACCTGGTGTGCCAAGGAGGGTTTGTTGGCTGTGGTTGTTCACCTGTGGCACCCTCAGTCCTTGTACTCCAGTTTAACCAGTCTTGGCAGGACACTGGGGGTGGAGCAGGGAAGGAGAAAGCAGCAGACAGCAGGAGTGGGTTGGAGGAGTCATGTTGATCTACACTAACAGGGAACTCCCTTTCCATGCCCCCACTTTTTAAAGAGGCAGGTGATACCCGGGAGCACAAACCCCACCATGCTGCAGAGGAGGAGCAGAAATGGGGGACGTGGGCATGTCCTGTACCAGCTCCTGGCCTCCTAAGGGTCACTCACCCACCGCTCTCCGTATCCTAGTGTGCTCCACGCCTCCATCCAGCAGGGCTGTCAGCTTCTCCACGCTGAAGGAGGCTGTTTGCCTCTCGCTGGCCAGGTCAGGATTCACCCCACCAAGGGCTGAGCCCTGGGGGTGCTTGCTGGTCTCCAGCAGAGCCATATCCTGGGGGTCGAGCTGCTCTGGGAAGGGATGGAGCTCGTTAGGTGCTGGTCTCCTTCAGTGGGTGGCTGCTGAAGGTGTTGGGTGTGGTGAGGAGTAGGTTTGCCAAGAGGATGGACCTCCATGGGCTGTGTGAATATTTCGGCTCTGTCTTGTCCTCATTGCAACGATACAGACAATGAAAATTTAGGGCACGTTGAAGAGCTCAAAATGCAAGTTTTATGATTGATTTCTTTTTAACATAAAATCTTCTTCTATCACCAGCCTGTCCCCAGTACTTTATGAGACGTTCCTGCTGGAACATCCCACAGCTGTGTTAATGTTTAAGGGAGTTTCTGGCCCTGACCCAATGTTGGGCACCTTCTGGGAGGCTCCCGGACTTGTGCTCACAGCCCTGGCAGCTGGGGGCTCGGCTGTCCTTTAACTCCAAACCTGTGTTAGCAGGATTAGTTGCAGAATAAAAAAAAATAGCGTGGTGTGTGGAAGATAAAGCAGATTTTCCCCTCAAAGAGGCTGCCTGTCTCCCTGAGTTAACACTCTAAGAAATTTCAACTCTGGGAGGTCTTGCAAAGATGTTCTTAAAGCTGTGGATAGCAGAAAAGAATTAATTCAAGGCATCTTATTGCCCTGGGAGGGAGAAAAGCCTCAGAGCAGCGTAGTGAGCACAGAGGGTTGATGTAACCCAGGCCTGCCCTTGAGCCGTCCCAGGCAGCGCCTCAGCCGCCAGCTCCCTCTTCTGTGAGGAAAAATCCCTCTGTGTGCCTGTGCGTCCACTAGGATCGGACACAAAACCCCACGTACCTCGTCCCACACGTCCTCTGGAGACTCGTCCTGCTGCTGCCACCCTGCCTGGGCTCCCCCGTCCCCGCCGCAGGGACCTTGTCCCCGGGGCCAGGGGAGCTTGACCCGGCCCATGGGTGTGTCTGCGAGTGCGCGGTGGGAGCCGAGCTCTGAGGCGGCGGCGGCCCCAGCGGCTGCCAGCGCATAAAACCCCACAGCTCCTGCTGGCCTCCGTGGGGACAAAAATGGTGGTTTTCCGACCTCATTTCAGCCTGTTTGTGCGTTGGAGGCTGCGCTGCCAGCTCCTCGCTAAAGCGACACCCTGCCCTTCTCCTAGGATCTTTAATTTTGGGGGTTTTTTGTGGTAGTCCACTGAGAATCGCACAGAATCACAGAACGTGATTAGAAGGGACCTCGAAAGATCATCTAGTCCAACCCCCCTGCCAGAGCAGGGTCACCTAGAGCAGGTCACGCAGCAGCGTGTCCAGGTGGGGTTTAAATGTCTCCAGAGAAGGAGACTCTGGGAGATTTCAGGATGGAGGAGACGCCCCTTGGCCTCTCTCCGCTCCTTGCCTGAGGATTTGACTTGCTCTAGGTTTTCCCAGCTCAGTTATGGCACTGCCCACGGGCTTTCCCACAGCTTGGGGTGCAAACCAGGAGAGAGAGGACATGCCTTGTGCTGGCTCGTGTCAGGGGCAGAGGGAGGCCTTATAGGCATGGATATTGGTATTCTGGTGTGTACCCCACAGCATCACATCCTACAGTGCCTTGGGGTTGCCAGTGCTTGGGAGACAGCAGCATCTTTCTGAAGTTATCCGTGGGCTTCCTCTGATTTCTCTGCTGTTTTCTTTTGCAGGACTCAGAAGTTCTCAGCCGAGTGCAGGTCCAGGTCTCCTGGAGGAAGAGTGAGGGATCACAGGTAGGAAGAACCTCTTTCGACCTAATACTTAGGCCGATATTTGGGCAGGCTTGGGTACTGCTTGGGTAGGTGGTTGCTGGTCTGTTTTAGGGGCATCTAAGCTGGAGTGCCACCAGAGTTGAGCACCCAGCAGTGTTCTCATACACCTCAGCTCCACGATGCCCATGGGGCACCCAGAGGTCTCTGTGGGAACCAACAAAATCCCCAGGAGAGTCATGGTGTGGTGGGACACGCCACAATTATTATGTTGCTGAGAATTTTGCATTTTTCCCAGTTTCCATAAGCCTGGGTATCCCCAGTATCACGTTTGACTCACAGGTTCCACATGATGCTTTTATCAAGCTAGATTCAGATGAGACGTTAGGAAGAAGTTCTTCCCCAGGAGGGTGGGGAGACACTGGCCCAGGTTGCCCAGAGAGGTGCTGGAAGCCCCATCCCTGGACATTTTGAAGGCCAGGCTGGCTGGGGCTGTGAGCAACTGATGTAGTGGGAGGTGTCCCTGCCCATGGCAGGGGGTTGGAACGAGATGATCTTGAAGGTCCCTTCCAACCCTGACAATTCTATGATTCTAAGTTGATGGTTGGCCTGTGGCAGTTTTAGATTATTTGGGGAAGTGATCTAAATATAGAGAAATACCTGGGATAGGCAGAGGAGGCTTCCTGAGGAGGGGGGTTCAAGGCAGAGGAAGCTGAGGAAGAAAACCAGAATTAGCCATTTCTGAGGTGGGAATGAGAAGTAAATTAGGCAGTAAAATCAAAAAGCAAACAACCTAAGGAGCACTTCAGGATTGAGTGCATAGGAAAAAAGAGCTCAGCATGACCTGGGTAAATTGCAAAGTGAGTATTGAAAGCTCTGGCAGTAAGAAAAACCCAGGTAATGGAGCACTTTGTGTAGCTAAAAGGCTAAAGAACAGAAGTGGGTGGATGTGGTAGTGTTGGGTTGAAGTTGGACTGGATGATTGTACAGATCTTTTCCAATCTGGACATTTCTATGATTCTAAGTGATTGTTTCTTACCCTTGTCCATAGAAGAGGAGCTATCATGATGGGGATGCCTTTGGCAACTGTGTGTGGAAGGAAATGTGTGATTAGTGTGACCTGCATGAGTGAAGCATCCTCTCTTTTTCTTAATCTGTGGTCTTTGATTGCTGCTAAAACACTTAAAAGGTTGAAAAATAATGAAGTGAGCTCATTAGTGTGAGGATTACTTCAGTTCAAAAGTGAGATTTTTAAATTAAATCCAAGGGCAACGTGTTTCCTTGGCTTTGTGGCTCTTACCCTGCCAAACATATGGGAAGTTTCAGTGCACAAAACCTGATTCCACAAATTTTGTGCCCTTAAACTTCCAGTAAATTGTGTTGAAGGCTGGGGATAAGCAATGGATGTGCCATGGGGTGCTCATGATGAAACCAGCTCAATGAATAAGTTAACCCAGCACTAACAAAGCAGTTGCTGTCAGACCTCACTGATTTTGATGTTCACTCCATTTATTTGGCTGTTGTCTGCTGCATCCTTGGAGCTTTTTCAGTCCCATGTGGAGAGGAGCAAAATATACAATCATAATTTAGTTTATTTCTTCAGAAGCATCCACATTAAATAGTGTGAATTAATTGAGTTGCACGACATAGATTTTTATATAAATGTATAAACACCAACATAGAATATAAACTATATATATACACCACATAGGCAACATACACAGTGCAAAAAATTGTCTTCCACCAATACTCTCATAATCTGTCTTCTGGATACACCACATTTATTCAGGAATGTGTTGAAGGGGCATAAGGGGGAATTAATTTAAAAGAGACACAAAGATACTCCCAAATCTTCCTGGTGATGGTTTTTGGGTCCCACCTCCACACTGCCATGCCTTGAAGCACAAGAGCATCAGTGGAGGTTGTCCAAGCTCTGGGTGTGAGCCCACTTGGGGAGGTGGTTACCAGTTCACAGGGGTGAGAAGAGATGTGCTGGAAAATGTGATTTTTAAGCCAACACTTGAATACTAAAAGCATCATTTCCCACGTGCCATCATGGAGGGCTGGAACCTGCAGCTCTTGTTGGCTTTCTGCTGTCTCTCCACCACTAGAAAGATTTCTTGTAGGTCTTTTAGCTCAGCCTGAGTGAGGACAATGGACCTGGCCATCCCTTTCCCTTCTGGACACCTGCTGGAGATGACCCAAAGACCCCTTAGCAAGCAGGGACAGCCTCACCTCTGCTTGGTGGACTCTACATCAAAAGGTGACACCTCAATTATTTTTTTCCAGGTAACTTGCACACTCAAGTTGATGGCAGCAAAATCCTTTCAACCTTTTTTGCTCCTATCTGAGCCCTTGCTGGATGGCTCCCACCCAAGGACTTGCATAAATGCCCCCGTCCCAGCCTGGCTGAGCTGCTACCACTGATTTCCCTGGTGCATATGGAGGGACAGATTGCCCCTCCTGGGGTGTATTTCCATCTGTGGCAAAATGACAAATGAATTTGCTGACATTTTTTGGAGTTCTTTGAGCAAGGTTACTTAATCTGTGCCATAGCCCCTCACAAAACACCAGCACAGTAATTCTGGCTTGTTATTTGAACCCATGGACTATCACAGAGAATTCTTTACAGTACAACCATCCTTAGCAACACCTTATTATTTTTTTTTTGTCTTGGAGAAATTTGGCTTTTTTTTTCCCCCTGAAAAAATGGTTGATGCTGCTTCTTCCTCATGGTTTTAGTTATAATGTCTATGAAAAGCTTCATAGTTGGGAAGAACATAATAGATCCTTACAGATCTTGTTTGACCCATGGTGACCATTTGTACTGGATTTCTGAAATAAAAACTGGTCTAGAGGGAGCATGGTGAGCAAGGGGCTTAAAAACTACTGTAGAGACAGTCATAAGATGGGGCTCTCAAGGGTTGAAACTGAATTAAGGGCTTTTATGGTCCAATCTGTTGTGGAAGCCCCATCCCTGTATCACTGCTCTTGACACGTGGTGTGGCTCAGATGTTTTACTCCAGCTGCAAGGTCAAGCAAGAGCCCTCTGAAATGAAACCACCCCCCTGAGCCAGGGAGACTAGGGAATGGATTAATAACTTTTTAATAAATATGTGATCAATGCCCAGTTTCCCTTAATTTACAGATGGGTCCACTGAAGATGTGGATAGTTGTTGAACCAGGTGTTACCTTACCAGCTGATGAGGTCCATGGAGTTTGTCTGCTCCATCCACAAGGATCTGCTGCCTGGTCACCACGTGCTTCCATGAACACCCACCCTGAAAACACCCACCCTGAAAACACCCACCCTTTGCTTTCTACACAGAGCATTTGGGGTGTTGGTGGCATCCTCCAAGATGCTGCCTGAGCATGGAGCTGCCTAAATAGCTATTTTCAAAGTGGTTTGAAATGCAGTTTAAAGGTGCTTGTGAGGAGCAGGGACTCCTGCCTGTGCTGCACTGCTAAGGGCACACAGAGGTTGGTTTTTCTAATAGTATGGGTGTGCTGCTGGGACACAGCCTGGTGCAATACCAGTGACCCTTGGGAAAGCCATTGCTGTCACCTGGAATACACATGTTGTCCCTTTTAGTTACCACGCCAGGTTTCCAGGAGGTTCTCCAGAGCTGCAGCTGCCCTCCTGTCACCCTATACCTGGAAAAAACAGGGTGTCCCCCAAACCATCCCTTCACAGGCTTCCCTGGCTTCAACAGTCATTGCATCTCAAGGGTTAACCAAGAGTTAGCTGGATGTTAGAGGGCACCCACAATCTGGGGTGGGGGGGAATCACCTCATTTCTCTCTGCATCCCCTCATGTGAGTACTGCAGTGAATACTGCACCTTCTCCTGGGCTGGGAAAACCTTTTTCATGCCTTCTACTGGAGCAAGTGTTAATAACCATGAGTAGCCCCAAAGCTGTGGCTGTGAATGTCCACCCTGTACAGAGATGTCAGCATGTGTGTGTTAGCTCTGGTCTGGGAGGATCCCCCTTGAGCTTTGGCAGAGGCTACGCTGCTTTCTCGTCCCCAGTCACCGTGGATGTTCTTCTCAGGTTTTCCTTGACCTTAATGAATTCTGGAGCATGGTCCTCCTCTTTCTCCTGCTCTTTCTCCAGCTGTAAGAAAGAAGAGTCACCATTATCTGTGCATATTAAAGGATAAAAGTTCATCAGTGGCATTAAAATGTTGGGTTATTGCCCAAAGTTGAACGAGTGTTGGGTGCTCTTGTTTTCCAAATCATTACACCATGTTCACCCTTAGTCTTTTTCTGGCCCACTGAAACATTGATTTGATTTTTTTTTCCTCTAGCAGGGAAGTGCTTCACTTCATGGAGGAGGGAGGAGAAGGTTTGAATCCTTCCCAGCAAAGGAGGCCTGTGAGCACCTCTCAGCATTGGGTTATTGGCCAAAGGGAGGTAAGTCATTGTGCTGCCTCATTTTAGATGCAAAATCTTTATGGATCTGTCCCTAACCCACCTCGTTTCATATTCCTCATTCTTTTCTGAGAGTGCTGGGCTTTGATTTTTCAAGTGATCTTCTCTTGTCTGATATTATTGCAAGAAAGCTGTTGTAGCATTAATTAAATAAACTAGTTTTAGGCATTTTCAGAGCAAATACTGGCAAGTAGGACAGGTAATGACTTTATTTCCAGTGGCAGCAAGCCTGCTTGCAGTGGTTTGGGTAAGAAGGCAGGCACAGAGCCCCTGGGGCATGGCTGTGCTGCTGACAAGTGTCCACACTGGGTATTGCTTTCCCCAGGCATATTTTTGGCCAGGGAACATGCCAGAAGCTGCTCCCCAAAAGTGCTTGGATGTGATTGCAGCAGGGTTTGCACTTGCTGCAGCCTCTCACCCCAGGGTGACTTTCTGCCCCTCTCACCCATCTCCCCTGTGGCTTGTACCTCGTGCAGGTGGTTAGGACAACTTGGGGATGGCTCAAAACTCAGCTCTACCTGATCCAGCCTCTGGTGCCTCTTTAATAGCTCTTTTTCAAAAGGGGACTGCAACTTCTTTGCCTCTTCCTCTTCCTTCTTCTGCCTGATGAGCTGGTTTCGCCGTCGGTGCTCCAGCACCCTCTGCAGCTCTGGCTTGCTCTCCATGCCCAAACCTCTGTGGGTAAAAAGCAGGTAAATCAGGGCCAGAGCACCTACACCCTGGGCTGGAACCACTGCCAGCCTGGCAACCCCAAAACTCTTCTCAATCCTAAATGAAAACACGGGAGATCTGGTCTACAAACCAGTCCTGTTCCACAAGGCTTTGAGGGAGCACCTTGGGCTGCCTCAGGTGGGCACTGTGTTTGCTGGTCTATGGGGCTTGTGGTGCTAATCCCATTACATTGAGGTGCTGCAGCTTTCTGGGCCAGTTGTGGAAATGGCACCTTCTGTTGGCTCCCGTTGGTTTTAATTATGTCAGTGACAGATTCAGCTCCGTTGAGGGCATTTGAAATAAAGGCGATTTTTTTTCCACCAGCAGGGGTAGTCATTGATCTGCAATCATTGTCCTGGCAGTTCCTTCCAGCCCCTTTGCCTCCCAGCTTTGCTTCAGAGCAACCCTCCCTGGTGACATGGAGGGTTTAGGTCAAGAAGCCAAGATGAAATGTCATTTTCCCCTGGAAGCCAAAGGGTTTGCTGGTGGTGCAGGCACCTGGCTCCCCTTCAGCCCCCCCAAACATCTCAGATGAAGGGCTTCTGAAGGATGGGATCACCAGAGACATGGCAAAGACATGCAGGCAAGGCATAAATATGTGGTAAAGAGATGAAAGAAGTTCTCCAGACAAATTTCAGCAACCCAACACTGTGAATCTTGCCATACCCAGATTTAGACACTAAGATTTGCCTTCTGCAGCTGACCCTGGCCACCTTCCCACCAGCTTCTGCCCCCCTGGATGGTTATGACTACGTAGGGTTGTGGGTGAATGTGGAACAAGTCCAGATGAGCTCCCATGTGCTTGTGGGATGGTTCCTGCCCTTCTAGACTAGTGGTTTGACCAACTCCTCTCCTCCATGCCAAAAGGAATTTGCCTTCATTAAATCCATCAGCTTCTTGGCTTAAATCACTGGAAGCAGTGATTGATTCACTGAGTCCTAGCCAGAGAGAGGCAACACCTGAAGCTGCTGAGAGATTGAACATTTCCTAAATTCAGAGAGGACTTTATTGCAAGGGCACAGAGTTTTGTGTCCCTGAAGAACAGGTTATTAAGCATTGGTCAAGCCCACATCTACCCAGGCTACCTTCTGCAACAGCAGCTGGAATGTAAATAACCTTGGACTAGAAGTAGTTGACTGAGGTTGTGTTTTTGAAGAGGAGTTGAACCTCTTGTAGCTGTCACGCTGGGAAGGATGGGGCCTGACCACTTCCATGGGCTGGGTTTAAATCAGTGAGCTGAGAGTATTTACAAATCCTGTTGTAAAACATGGGGTGTTTGATGTTCCTGTGGGTGAAAGTCTATTTTGAGGTGGGGAAGGGACTTCCCCTTGTCTGTGCTAAGGGCTTGCCCAGGGCATGGTGTGTCAGGGTGAGCTATTCATGCAAAGCTCCTTCTCAGCACCAGGAGGGTTTTGTTGACCTAGGGCTGGTTGGCTTCTAAGATCATTTGAAAGCAGAGGCATCAAACCCTGTGGACTCTGGAGCTTTCTTGGCAAGCTGGCAGGAGCTCAGGTGGTATCTCACAGGCAGGCAGGAGAGGGAAAAGCCCTGCAGATGCAGGGACCACTGCTTGCATCCTTCCAGTGCCACATTTAACAACACTTCCTACTGTAATTTAATTTTTTGCTTTGTGACGGGACAAAGTTCATGGCAGGATCAGTGAAGGCAGCTGTAACGTTGTCCCTAGAGCTTTCATGATATTTTTCCAAGGCAGGAGGAACTTGGCTGCTGCAGAAATGCTTTTCCCAAGGCTTGAGAGAAGGCAAACCTGCCTTGGCTTGCTGGAGACACAGCTTGCAATGTTGCCTGCGGATTTGTTACTGTTCCTTGATTTAATCAGCCCGTGTTGTGAGTACCCAGAGGTGCTGGCTAAGATAAAGGGTTTGTTGCACAAGCTGCTGATTTGAGTTGCTTCTCCCTGCTGCCTAAGGGGGAAAAGCAGCAGTGAAATAGAAACAGGAGCAAGATGTGGTTCCTTTCTCCCCCTTCTCCTTCTGCAGTAACATGTAGCAAAACTGGTGGATTCAGAAGCAACAAGAAACCAGCAACGATGGATTATTGTTTGCAGTAGGGTTTGTTTCATGTATTTGCTGAAAAATATCTGGGAGGCCAGAGCCAAAGCAAGTGTAAACTGATTCCTGAGACTTACAGGGGTCAGGAGATGCAGGATGGCTCCAGTGGAGCTACCTCCTGCCAATATCTGATGGAACATCATGGCAGGCACAGAATGGGAGTACAAAGTGATGACACACTTTTTATTGGCCATTTTAAAGTTCAGCTTGGTCTGATGCTGTGTGGTCTATACCCTGCCTGCTGCTGTTTGTCTCTGCTGCCTTCATTTCTTGATTCTTTTTTCCATGATGGTTAGACTGGAATGATGTTCTGTGAGATCACAGCCAGTGGTGGTGGGTGAGCCTTTAAATTGAGCACTATCACTAGGCAGGGCATGGTCACTCTCAAAAAGATCTGGCTGGTATAGCCCCCTCTGCCTTGATACCAGAGAATGGCCCAAGTATGGTCTCTGTAATTCTGATTCTGGGAAAATCAAATCAAACCCAAGGCCCAGCCAGTGGCAGGATTGATGAATACACCCTGCTGGCAAGCTTGATTGTTTGCTGAATTAATGCATGTGTCTGTTCCTGGGCTCACTGTAGTCCTTTGGAAGGCTGAGCTCCTTTTAATTAGATGGCCAAAGTGCTCTCCTGTCAGAATATTTCAGGGTGTTCAGAACATGTGGATATAAAGCCAGCAGATTTCTTGCTGTGCTTAAAAGCCTCTGAATGGAACAGGCTTTTATTGCAGTGATGTTCAGACAGCTGCTGCAGAGGAATGATGTGGTTATAGGTTCTCAGGCACTAATTTTCCTGATGTTGCTTCTGTACCCCCAAAAAGTTAAATTAGGGTAATGGGGTAGGGAGTCAGGGGTGTGAATTCTACCCTGTCTTTATTTGTTTGGTTTTTAGGGAGGCAGTGATGGGTTTACTCCTTCTACAGATGATCTCACCCTGGTGGTCTCCCACCTTTCAATGGCTCCATCCATCCTACACCTCTCACTGCCTCTGGGTTGACCTCAAAGCACATAGGAGTGCTGCACATTGCTGGGGACCTGGTAAGTCAGTGAGGGAGGTAGAAAATCCAGGACCTTAAAGCTCCCAGGAGTGCTGCACATTGCTGGGGACCTGGTAAGTCAGTGCTGGAGATAGAAAAACCAGGATGAGGGATAAAACATTCATGGGACACTGAGAAAGGGGTTGTAGGGATTCCTCACATCTTGCAGCACCTGTGGAAAAAAGAAACTGCCACGTCAGGGAGAAGAGGAAAGGGCTACAGCAAGTTCTGTGCTGTGCTCATTCACAAGTGAAGGGATTTCAGTGTGCCCAGGTGGCCAAGAAAGCCAATGGCATCTTGGCTTGTGTTAGAAATAGTGTCACCAGCAGTAGGGAGGTGATTGTCCCCCTGTGCTCAGCACTGGTGAGGCCACACCTTGAGTATTTGGGTCCAGTTTGGGGCACCTCAAGAGAGAGATCAAGGTGCTGGAGCGAGCGCAGAGGAGGGCAAAGAAGCCCTGGAGAATAAATCTTATGAAGAGTGATTGAAGGAGCTGGGACTGTTTAGTTTGAGGCTAAGGGGAGACCTCATCACTCTCTACAACTGCCTGAAAGGACATTGTGGAGGGGTTGGTGCTAGAACAAGTGATAGAACAAGAGGGAATGGCTTCAAGCTGCAACAGGGGAGGTTTAGACTGGACATTAGGAAAAATTTTTTACAGAAAGAGTGGTCAGATACTGGAACAGGCTGCTCAGGAAGGTGGTGGAGTCACCACCCCTGGAGGTGTTCAAGGGGTGTTTAGATGTGGTGTTGGGGGATGTGGTTTAGGGGAGAACTTTGCCGAGTAGGGTTGATGATCTTGATGATCCTAAGGGTCTTTTCCAACCGGAATGATTTTATTCTATGATTTATTGTGCCCTTCTAACTTGCAGGCTGCCACTGGCACCTCTCAGACCACTTCAGTCCAGGCTGTGACATCCTCTTACCTTTTGTGGTTCATCAGCAGCTCTCGGTGCAGCTCTTGGTGGCTCTTCGAGGCTTTTACGGGATTTAGGAGCTTTTTAGGCTTGATGAGGTCTGGGTTTCCATCTATGTAGTCTGGATGAGTCAGGATATTCCCACCATCTGGTTGTTCCCTCTGTATTTCAGTGTACATAGATGCTGGAAAAAAAAAAGAGGTGTTTGCATGAGAAGTCTCAACCTGATGTGAGGTGGGAACCTTCTGGAGATCTTCTGGGCAAGACAGAGGAGAAGAAACAGTGTTGGCTGCTTGACACCCTTGTCAGTGTCTCTGCACGTGCCTTTCTCAGAGGTTTTAAAAAATATTCCCTTTGTCTTGCTGTTGAGGCACATATTAATTAGATCACTTAAATTTACTTGTTCCAGTAGCTGCAGCATTTAGTGCCCAGGATTAATTAATGCAGGACAGGTCTAACTAAACCTGGCCACAGCCATGGGTGTGGACAGTGCTAAGCTCAGCTTTGGCCATAGAATCCTAGAATGTTTCAGGCTGGAAGGGACCTCTAGAGGTCATCTTGTCCAACCTCCCTACACAAGGGGATGCTGTGGGATTTGAGGGGCTTGGGGAAGTGCTGCTGTGTCTGAAACCTCTTGTCAAGGGAAGGTTTTGCTGATATCTTGCTGGTCTCATAATCAGGATTGAGCCTGATGCCAAGGAAAGCATCACTCCCCCCTGCAGGACGTGCTGGTGCTGTGATGATGCCTGTGCTCTGGTGTAGGAACAAGATCCCACTCTTTTGGAAGGGGTGGCAGCTTGGATTGCAGGCAAACCACAGAGTTTGCTCACTGCTGGTATTTTCCAAGTGCTCTGCATTTCCCCTTTACAAAAAACCCTGTGCAAAGCACAAGTTCTAAGACAAACTGCATGTGGTGGGGCTGTGTCTTTAAATGCAGAGCACAGTGGGGCTGCTGCAATTATTCAGTGTACAGTCTAATCAGGGGCTCAGAAAGAGCAATTTATTCCTGCCTATTCACTTGAACAATTTGGAAGTTTACCAGTAAGAACAAAAAGTCCCAGGAAAAGGGTGTAGGCAGCTCCATGTCTGTAAGTGCCTTGTTATTACAGTATTTTTGGGAGCCCAGTGTGAAGTTATATGGGTTGATGGAGCAGTGAGGAAAACAGTTGTTCAGTAATGTTGCCTCTCTCCTGTAGAATAGGAATAAAACCCTTGAAAAAGAGAAATCAATAAAAAAAGGCAAGAAAAAGCAGGCTAGGTCATTCTTTCATAGTCAGTGAGTACTTATCAAATGTGAAGTGGCTTGCAATCAAACAGAATTGTGTAAGGAATAATGCTGCTAAAGAAACGAGTCAATATCAAACAACTCATTGAATGTTAATGTGGCCAGTGCCCCACTGCTTTGGGAACAAAGAAAAACACATCAGAGCCCATTCCAGGAGTGTAATTGGGGTGAATAGTTCAGTACGTGTTTAAAGGGGGTTTGGAAGCTGGAAGCAGTGATTTCTTGCATCAAATTATTTCCCTCTAGGATCATACATCACTGCTGGCAGGAGGGAAGGTGGAGTGGTTTGATGTTGGGTGGCAAGTGCCAGGCTGGCTCAAACCCTTGTGGCTGAAACTGGGGGCTCAGTGGTGCCTTCCAGAGAGATGCAGGGACTGAAGAGCAGCCAAGGGTTAAGGCAGCACCATTTCATAGCTGATTTTTGTTAGGTGAAAGCCATATTTGGAACAATGAGAAAACATACCAGGTTTTCACTGGGGTAAAATAGCTTTTTTTTCTCTTTTTCCCTCTTTTTTTGGTCTTTTTCCCTCTTTTTTTGGTCTTTTTCCCTCTTTTTTTGGTCTTTTCCCCTCTTTTTTTGGTCTTTTTTCACAGAAGAAGAGACAGACAAAAGACAAGAAGGATGGTAGAAAAGCAAAGGTTTGTTTTAGTGTGAATGAAAGGGATGAGCTCCCATTTCAAGCAGGGCAATGGCTTCATTCTTCAAAGAAAAAAGTATCTCCATGGATTAAGTTAAATAAAATGCCAGGTGTTTGTAATGGAAACACCTTCTGGGGACAGCTACACGGGCAGATGAGCCTCAGTGTCACTGTCCTGTCACCCTTTCCCCACTGTTCCTGTGCTGTCATTTAGACCAGAGCTGCCTCTAGTGACAGAGATCAGAGAATCATAGAATGATGTGGATTGGAAGGGACCTCCAGAGGTCATCTAGTCCCACCCCACAGATGCCTACAAGTGCTTATGTGCTGGGCACCAAATTCTGCTGCATGGCAGAAGATCTGGGGCGTATCAGGCTTGGGTTTGTCCATCTTAAATCCACCTGTTGTGCTCAGGATGCTCAGGGAAGGGTCTCCCCCTGTCTTGGGGGACCCTCTGTTTGTGCAGCACTTTGGGGGAGCACCACTTGGAGGCTTTGGATTGGCCAATGTGGTTATTTCCAGGCTGCAGCAATCTGATGCATGGCTGAGGCTTGGAGCAAGCAGTGATTTATCCCTGTATTTACCAAAGGCAGGTGGGAAACTTTCTCTGAAAGTAGTAGAAATCAAGAAAATACTGGGAAGGAAGGAGTGGGAGGAACTGAGCCTGGCTGGCAGCATTTCTGGCTGTTAAATCAGCATGCAATGAGTGCAATTTGCCTGAGAAATACTATGGGGGGGCCAGGACACAGCAGGTAGCTCTGAGCTTGGTTTTCACTGTGCTAGATACCAACCTTGAGGGTTTGACTTCATGTGGGTGTCTGTTCTGCTTCCCCAGGGACAAATTCCAAGCCCTGAGTTTGTCCCTGCCTGGCACTGGAAGGAGCCTTGAACCTCACTTGAGAGTGGTACTTTAAACCTTCACAAGACCTTATTCTGGGACAATTCAGGGAATGTTTTCATTTGCATTGAGCAGAAAAAAAAAAAAGAGAATATAAAAATCTTGGTGCACCTGAAACACAGCTTGGGGTTAAGCTGGGAGGAAGGATGGGGCAGCCTTTCTCCTGCAGGTTGGCAGTGCAAAATGCTCCTCATGCAGTAGATCTTTCATCTCCAAGACCTGATGTAACTCATGGCTGTGTAAGGGGAGACAGACTGCTATCAGCCTGCTTTTTGCCATTATTTATAGCACTGGAGGTATAAATCAAGGCAGGTCCCTGCAGTGGATTTACAGCAGGGTGTCTGGTTTTGCATGATTCAGCCGTAGATCAATGAACAAGGCTCTGCTCTGGCACCTCCTTGGCCACCACTATAAATCAGCAGAAGCTGTTAGACATTTTTATATTGTTCTTGGCAAGATCTAAACAACAACCAAAAAAAATACATGTGCATTTTACTCCCCTCTGCTGTGCTCAGAAGAACAGAGTGACCTTTTCAATACATCTGCTGTGGAGGGTTGCTTATAAAAAGTAGCTGTGTTTGCTTCAATATACTCAGTCTTTTGCTGGCTTTTAAATGGTTTTTCCTTTCCTCATTTCTAGGAGTCTGGGGCTTTCTAGGAAAGGTTTCCAAGTGTCTTTTCTGGAAGGAAAAAACAAGGATGAGGAGGCCAGAGCCACTGGCAGGTAGTTGGACTTCACGTGTGGTGTTTTCTTCTCTCATAACTAGCTGTGAAATGAGCTCCCACTTTTAATTAGTTTTATAGGAGACCCCACAATGAATATACAGCATCTTTGAGGTGACCCAGAGACCAACCACCCTCCTGCTGCAGGGGGTGGGATTGGCTGTAGGAGAAAAACGACCTTTTAACATTTTGGTCTCTTCTGATCTAAAACAAGCACCTGAAAATGCTTCTAAATCCCCCAGCTCCTGGGGGACTTGTAATAAAATCATCTGTCTGCAATCCTAGGGCAAATTGTTTCCATTTCTGAGGTTGCTCCTGGAGAGGAGGAGGAGGAAGAGGAGAACTGGCTCATGCCAGAGACAAGCACCAGACATGGGGGCTCACTACACTTCCCTTTGCTGCTGCTGCTTTTTGGTTGTCCCTCACTCAGAGATGCCTTTCAAAAAGCAATTATTTAGGATGAAGTGACTCGTCTCCCCAAGGTGGGTTGTCCTGTGAGCCCCTCTGGCTTGGGACCATGTGTTGTCACTGGCAGCCTCCTTGGGATGGAAATAATCCCCAGGAATGTTAAGGGGATTAAGAGCCCTGGAAAGGGCAGGTAACCTGAGGGGTGCAGCTCTGCTTTACTGTGGCTCCAGCTGTTCTTTACAAGGGGAAGAAAAAAAAGATTGAAAAGAAAATTAATCCATAGCTGTTGGGTTTAGCAAGCAGTAAGGTGGGGATCTGGGCTCCTATCCAGCACCTCTCACTGTATAGGATGGAGGGTGCAGCAGGACACCAGCTGCTTTCTGCAGGTTTACATGGGAAATGCCTTTTCCCCCTTGACTTGTGTTTTGCCAGGCTCTCCTCAGTGTCCTGCCCCTTTCACCCTTTCCCCATACATCACTTGGTCCTTTTCCACCTGCAAACTGCACTTCTCTTCCCTCAGTGCCATGGGCAGCCCTGCCCTGGGCAATCATGTCCTGTTCATTCTCAGCATCCTTAACGTGATGCCAACTTGTGCAGAACAGCTCAGCCTTCAGCTTTAGCTGAAATCTCTAAAGCAAATGTAATTTGCAGTCTTTTATTTCTGCTGCCTGTGTCATTTGAGCACTGATTTGCCAACGAGAGTATCTCAGAAGAGGGTTGTTGATAAAGGCAGATGATTACCCAAGTGTTCTTGTTAAAAATATTGTATGGGCATCCCTTTCTGGGCAGAGATTGGGCCTCTGTGAAATGCCATCCATGTAAAAAAAGGCAGAAGGCATTATTCTGAGAATTATATTTATTCTCTTGTTATATTCTGATCCAAGCTCAGACAATATTGCTATTTGCAACTCTCTGAAACCCTGGTTCTTGGTAGAAGGGATTAGACTGGGCAAAAAAACCTCAGGACGGCCAGAGTCAGAGCCCTGGATGTGGATTTATAAAACCTTTGATCCAAGGGGGTTTCCTGGGTAAAAATGATCACTTAAAACTGTGGTTAAAGGGAAGAACCTCTGGTTTTCTGGATGCCTGGGGTGCCAGCTTGTCCTCACACCCTGCAAGGGTTTGGGTGTGCAGGTGGAGGTGCATGGGACCTGTGAACTAGCCCCAGCTCCTTTTAATGACACACACACACTTCTACCTGCTAACCAGAACTTAACTTCTTTTTTTTCTTCATTTTAGAGCATGAAATTTCAGTCAATGCATTTCAACTGCCTGAAGTTTGACCCTACAGCTTTGCCCATGAGAGGGTAATGGCAGAAAAGGTTAGTATGTGAAGTCCTACAAAGAGTGAAGCAGAGAATTTGTCTTTCATTTGGGATTCTTGAATTGATGGCAGTTGTTAATTTGCATGATTATTAATGTTAATTAATTGTATTATAGAAACACAGAATAGGATCATAGAATTGTCAGGGTTGGAAGGGACCTTCAAGATCATCTCGTTCCAACCCCCCTGCCATGGGCAGGGACACCTCCCACTAGAGCAGTTGCTCACAGCCCCAGCCAGCCTGGCCTTCCAAATGTCCAGGGATGGGGCTTCCAGCACCTCTCTGGGCAACCTGGGCCAGTGTCTCCCCACCCTCCTGGGGAAGAACTTCTTCCTAATGTCTCATCTGAATCTCCCCACCTCTAGTTTTGACCCATTCCCCCCAGTCCTACCACTACCCCACATCCTAAAAAGTCCCTCCCCAGCTTTCTTGTAGCTGTGATTGGCATCATGGGGCAGGGAAATAATTTAGTGTTGGCCTCCATGAGCCCCAAAGCTTTTTTTGCAGTGAGAGCAGATTTTGGATCTGCTGCTGCCAGGAGGACAAGTGGTTTGACCTCAAAGCTGGACACTTGTTTTTTGGAAGCCACTTTCTGCACGGTCAGTAGGTTCAGGGCAGAGCTAGACACCCAGGTGCCAGCTTTAGGGGGTCAAATGTGGGTGCTGAGAGGAGCTCACAGTGCCTGGAAGCCCTTTGGCAGGGGGTCCCCTGGCAGCTGAGCCCCCAAAATGTGCTTTAACCCCAACTAATGTGTGTGTCACTGTCAAGCCCCCACATCCCTGACATTCCTCCACGTTAGCCTGATGACTGCTGTGGCTTCTTGCCCTGCTGATGGATGATGATGGTGGTGTTAATAATGGTGATGGTGTTAATAATAATGATGATATTAATAACAATGATATTAATAATAATGATAATGTTAATAATAATGTTGATGTTAATAATAACGATGATGATGATGATAATAATGTTGATGTTAATAATAACGATGATAGTGATGGTATTAATAATAATGATGATGATAATAATAAATAATAATAATAATATACAGCAAGCCCAAAGATTGACAGATTCATTCCTCTCCCTAGGTGAGAAGGTTCCAGCTCCCATCCTCACTGTGATTTTCCTCTCCTCTGGTTCCTGCCATGCAGCAGCTCAGGAGCATGTCCTACCCCTGGAGCTGGCAGGCTTCCCCTGGCTTGTCACCAGGCGACCGTGTCACCGCTAAATGATACGTGTGCTCCGGAAAGGAGGTAAAGAGCCTTTGTCTGCTTTTAATCTATAGTTTTAAATAATTAAGTAAGGCTAATTCTGGTATTTATAATGCAATAGGGTGAGTGTAACTCGATGTGGCCACCGTAGGAAGCGGCTCGCAGCTATCGGGTGGCTGCCGCCACCTGCATCACCCCAAGTGTAAAGGACCCTGGAATGACACCGTGGTCACCTGCTGAGCTTTGCATCAAGCACACCTGCTTGGAAGGGAGAAATCCTGGTGGGTTTGGGGCTGGCTGAGCTGTCTGGTGCGGGGAAGTTCCTAGTTTTGCCTTGGTTAAGGCTGGAAATGCTTGTACAGCCAGGCAGCAGGTGGGATGGGCTATGCTGGTTAATCATTTCATTTAATTACCTTGCTCTGTGATAAGCAGAGATAACAAGGCTGGGATCCCACTCCGTTAGCAGCCACCGAGGGACGTCAGCCCCGTACCTTTTGCAAGTGGCATGTGGAGAGGTTTGTTTAGTTTGGTTAAGCAGGGGCAGATGCGTGGCAGCATTTCTCAATCACAAGCTTACTTTTAAGACCTCACCAAATATTTGCTCTTTGCATTTGCCCGCCTATGATAGAGACATACATCAATCATTAATGAATGCTTAAGGTAGCTCAAAGGTATTTTGTGGAATACAGAGAAAATCCTCCCGCATTGATTTGCAGGGGGTCTAGCAGCAAGTTCCCCCTGTCCAGCCCAAGAAGAAGGGTTGAATCCCAGCATGGGTTTGCTTGGGGAGTTTCTTGTGGGATACGGGTCTGTTTGGAAAGGCAGAAGCAGGAGGGCAGCTTCTCAACCAGCACCCAAGTATGAAAGTAACAGGATATCTCAAATAAAACTTAAAACAGGGTCCACAGTGTGCAAAACTTAGAACAGGGTCCACACTGTACGCGGCGCGGTCTAATCCCACAGTCCTCAGCAGAGGGGACCCAGCACAGAAATGGGGACCCCCCGGGGCATCTTGGGGGTCCCTGGGCTTACCTGATTTCCGCAGCGTGGCCCTGGGGAGCCCGAGGGGCAGGTGCTGCCCTGTGCCCCACGACGTGGGGCCGTGGGGGCTGAGGCTGCCACTCCTGCCCGGCTGCGCTCGCGCCTGCATGACTTGTGGCCGGGTCCGATGAAGCTGCCGGGGCTCCTGCCACGTCTCTCCAGTGGGAGCTGGGACGCAGGGTCACGTGGAGGTGGCTGCTGCACCGCTGCTGCCTCCCTGCTCTTGCCACCCCACGGGGACCCCACCAAGGGATGGAACTTGGCCAGCGGGCAGCCGGTGGCCTCGTCCGCTCCTCGGTGCTGGTCCGGAAGGTCTCTCTGCCACCCTGAAAAACTTGCTCCCTTTGCTCTTCGCTGCCGGATGATGGATGGATGAGCAAGCTCAGTGTTTTTTCACCCCCCAAAGCAAACAGCTCCAGCCTGAGCAGCCTGTCTAGACCTCTGCTGCTGGCAGAGAGGTGGTGTCCCTGCTCCAGGGAGGATGGTTTCTCCTCAGCGTGCCTTAACCATGCTCCCGGAGAAATCAGATCGCCCCAGAGGAAGCCGCACGCCCACTCTCTTTAGCAACCACTGCAACAGCCAAGCCCGGCACCAGGGCAACCGCTCCAGTTATCGTGATTATTCCCCTGGCGTGTTGCAACACCCTGTCTGTCAGCTACCAACCCCTGCACGGCCCAGGGGGAGCAGCTGCTGCACCCCGAGGGCTGTGGGAAGGAGAAGCAGCCCCTGCACGCGGGTCACGGGCGTCCTGGTGGCACCAGGGCTGGCCTCCCACTGCCCCACATCTCATCCTGCTGAGATGCAGCCCCTGCTGGATTGAGCTCCTAGACCCCATCCTCGCTGTGGTTGGAGGTACCATGTTGGTTGTCCCATGGCTTGGGAAACCAGCGTCTGCAAAGCTTGGGGAGGAGGAGGAGTTAAACCACCCCAGCAGCTCTTTATGGCTCTTGGATGAGTGCTGTGGTCCAGCTCTGACCAGGTCACCCTGTGACAGCCTGTAGATACCCAGCCTTTCGGGCAGAGATGGGGTGGAACCATTTCCACCTAGAGGAAGGGAACAAGGGAAGCTGGGGGTCACTGCCATGGTGCCCAGCCACATTCACACACCCCAGCACCCATGGGTGCACATATTGTCACTTCCACATGAAGGGCTGGAGAAAGAGGCCAGGCTGCTGTGGGCATGGGGGTCTTTATTCACCTATTTTCACCTCTCTGCATTTTCCTGCTCTCTTCATCCCAGGATTTTGCCCCATCCCAGCTGCATTTTCCAGCCAAGAGCTCAGCAAGACCTGTGTGAACAGAAGCCTCAGCTTCTCCCAGCTTGCCTCCAGAGACCTCCCTGGGACTCACCTGAGCCACCATTCCCGGGCTTCCCGCTTCCACTCGGACACTTGGACTGAAGGGAATATCCTCTCTGGAAGACAAGACAAGAGAGAAATGGGAAAGGCCTCTACAGGTATTGCTCTGTTACAGGGGATGAAACTTAGGAGCAATTGCTGCTCGTTTGCTACTAGAGACTTAAAAATATTATTATTATTTTAACCTCCTGGGGCCCATGAGCTTTTTGTGGCTCTGCAGGTACCCCTCACATGGCTCATTGCCCTGTTAGTCCATTGCATGTTCCAAAAGACCATTTGGCTCAATTTTGAACTGAAAAAGAGATGGCTGCACATCTGTACTGCTCCCCTCGGGTGGCCTTTGAACAGGATAAGTGGCAGGTGCTGAGCTTCAGGCCTGTGAGTTCACTGGAGATGTGTCAAAGCAGGGGAAGAAATCATTTTAACCCCACTTTGAGCTCCTCAGCAGGTGTGGTTATGGCTGGTAGATGTGGGAGTGGAGAAGGGCTGTGATCCATCATCACCTGAGTAAAACAAACTGGGAAGAGGCAAGCTGAGGTTTCTGGACATATTTCTGCCCAATATGTCCTAGTGCTCGACCAGCTGCACATCTGGGCTCATCTCTGCTGGAAAGTGGGTTTGTGGGGGGCTTAGGACCTCCCACCCTGAACCAAAGGGCTGTTTTTCCAGGAGCTCTTTTCTCTTTGCTATCTAAATTAGTAAGCAATCTCATCCTGTGCTCCTATTTGGGATTAACAGAAAGCCTTTGTATTCCCCCTGTAGCTGCTTGAAGGTTACTTTGTGGAGGTGGTTGATTGCTGGGTGATATTTATCTGGAGTGGCTCCTGCAGCCAGAGTTGTGTCATCCAGCAACTACCCCCGTGGTTCTTAGGAAGTGGCTTCATGTCTCAGGAGAAGGTGACTTGTGGAGCTCACCCCAGCATCTCTCATTGTGCCTTCTGTCCCTGGCATGGCCCCGTGTTGCTGTGAGTGCTGAGGGGGTTTGGCAGGCAGGGGTCTTGTTGTGGGTGGCACCAGGGGACAGAAGAGCTGAGCAGCTCTAGCATGGTCCCAGCGTGTGTGGCTTCAAAGGGCTCCTTTCTTGAGACTTAGACTCTGCCCTGCTGGGGAAGGGACGTGGGTTTTTCAGCCCGTGTGTGTGTAAAGAGAAAATAGTGCTGTGCTGAATGTGCACCCAGGGTGGCTGGATGGTTAATTAATGGATGCTGGGAAGAGGAAGGTGGCTCTGGGAAGCCCACAGCCAGCTCCTCATCACTGGAGCTATACATTAAACTGACTTTTAGCTCCTGAGTTACTTTGCTAGTGATGCTGGCTCTCATTTCTTCAGACAATTGCTGTGGCACCAGGAGCCTTCTTGTGTGGCCACGTCTCCTGAGTCTTAAAACCCCCCAGACATGGCAAGTGAGCCCCCGACACAAACTGTGGCTTTGCCAGGGTTGTGTAACACAGCCAGCTGATGGGAATGCAGTGACAGGGAGATAAGGCTGCCGCCAAGGAGCCCAGTGGAAGCTGTGAATTACAGAGCAGACAGCTCTGCCCAGCTCTATCTTTATTAAATCTCCCCTGGCAGCACGAGGTTGGGAGTGCAGCATCACTGCCAGTCGTGTCCATGCTCTTGATCCACACACACATTTCTGACCCCAGTGAAATCACCCAAGGCTGGGACTTGAAGGCAGACAACGTTTCACCTCCCACTGCAGGGAGGTCCTGGGGGCTGGTTAAACATTTGCTGCACTGGGTTAATGGTAGATGTTGGCTCAGGGGCTGCCTGTGGTGGTGGAGATGGGCTGGGCAGCCCAGTCCTCCCTCTTGCTCCCAGCACAACCTTCAAGCCATCCCATTGCAAGCCAAGCAGTCGTGCTGGTTGCACTGTGGTGGTGACCTTGGAGGTGGCAAAGCCAAGGGTAAGGGAGGTGTAGGCTGGTTATAGCTCTGCTGGTCCCTCATACCCCGTCATGTCCCTGGCACGGGGTGACTGTAAACACTGCAAGGGAGCCATGGAAGAGGGCTCAGAGCAAAGGGAGGTGTCCCTGCCCATGGCAGGGGGGTTGGAACGAGATATCTTTAAGGTCCCTTCCAACCCTGACAATTCTATGATTCCATGGCTCCCTGCTCAGGGAGTGCAATGCTCCTGCTGCAGCTTAGAGCCAGCCTCCCTCTATAAACCATTAATCAGTGTTACTTGTCCTACACGTGGGTGATCTAATATTTGCTTGCAGCAAAACTGATAGCCTGTGATTTTGAGCTGTACCTGTGCTTTGATGAAAGGGGTTAGGGAAATGAGGCATCATGTCTGCTTGGTCAAGGGCAAGGAGGGTGGTTTCAGGCAGATTCAGATCAATACAGGTGTCATTGGGGTGCAGGGAGCATCTCTATGGCCCCGTAGCCAAAGTCTGAGCTAATAAATTAGGCAAGAAATTGCTGCAATCAGAACATGGTGACAAAGAGGTATTACAGTAAGCCAAGTGCCACCCAGGCTAAGAGCTGATGGGAACCTCCCCCAGACCTGCTTTTGGAAGGGAGGCACCATTAGCAGGATTAGAAGTTGCCCATATTTGGGAGGAGATGGGCTCAGAGAAAGGTACTTTGTCCATAAGCAGCTGCTGACATCAGTGTTCAATGAATGAACATTTCCATTGATTAAAATAGTCTTATTGCTTAACCCAGAGGCTCTGAAAGAAGTTGTTGATGGTTGGCAGATCAAAGGTAACATCTCTGTTGGTGATGAAGCCACAAAAGATGCCTTCTAGAGGTTAGCCAAAGGTACTCTTCCCTTGCTTTCAATTAGCCCCAAATACCCTCTTGCTGCTCCAGGTGCTCTCTGTGAAAATACAAGCTCCTCAGTGCTGAGATGCCCCCTAAGCTCTTGCCCAAATCCTGTGTTATTGCTGAGTTCTGGTCTCTCTGCTCATTTGCAGCAGCTGGAACTGGTCCAGAGACCTCAGTGGACTCATCCACTGGAAGAAACTTTGGAGGATTAGTTAAGACTTTGTCCCATCTGTGATGTCAGGGCAGGAAAATCTGTCAGCTCGATTGTTTTGCTGTAAAGCCTTCCCATGTGAGGTGTTGAGGCTTATTTGATTCAGCAACCTGGTGCACATTTGCTGAGGTGATGCTGTTTTCTTTTAAGGAAAACCAGAGAGAAAATCAACACCTAATATTGCTGTGAACTCCCTGCTGGCTTTGGCTGGAGGAAGTCCTGCAGTTTGGGTGAATTTCCAACATTTCTAGGGAAGGAAAATATTAACCTCTCCCTCCAGAGCTGGCAGATTGGGCCAGTGGAGGTCACGGTGTAGCTGTTGGGAGAAACGGTGGGTTCCTCTCTCTCACAGGGGAAGAGCAATGCTGGGGTTGAGAGGGTTACTCCATGGCAGGGAGCTTGACCGTGCACATTCCTCTGCTCCCAGCTCATTATGAGACACTGTTATTTTGGCAGGTTTTGCAATCAGGACTGGCAGGCACCCAGGAGTCAATGTCCGGGCACATCCCAGTGCTTCCAGCTATAAAATCTGCTGCTCCAGCTCTGCCCTTGCCATGGGAAGGGGGCTCTGAACCACCACAGCACCCGGTGCCCAGCCCCATCACTCCCAGTTCCAGGCTGCCTGCTGCTCTGCCACCCTTCTCCAGCCCTGCCAAGGGAGGAGCAAGTTTTCCAAGCGAAGCTCTGAGCTTGTATTACCCCTGGCCACAACCATGGCTGATTTCACTATCATATTGCAAAGGACCCTGAGAAATATCGAGTTATTGGTGTAGCATTTCATGACCAGCCTTCTGACCTCTACAAGTCGCCAGCATTTCTTGGGCTGAAGTGGAGAGGAGGGTGGGTGCTTGTGGCCACTCTCAGGAGGACCTTAGGGGTTTTTTGGCAACAGCAAGTTGAAGCTTTAGCCTTGCAGAAGGAGGCTGGGCTTGGGTTTGGCTGCGGGGCCAGGCTCATGTCATGGCAGCTCTCAGGGAGCACCAGCCAGGTGGCCACTTTGCAGCCCAGCCGAGTGGAAAATTGCAAATGCTCCAAATAGCACTTGGTGTTATTTTATTCATAAAGAAAACACAATTTGACACAGATGAGTGCGGCGCTGACCTCTGCCTGTCTTTGTCACCAGTGCCTGTCTTTGTCACCCGTGCCACTCCCCTCCCACACCCTCCTGGCCCTAGAAGACAAGCAGAGCCGTGGAAGCTGGCAAATCATCTGATTTCACAGATTGCCCAGAAAAAAAGGTACAAAACGTGCAAGAAAAGCTCAAGCAGGGAAGCAGCAGCATGAGAAAAGGAGGTTGATGGAGCTGCCAGCCCCGGAGCAGGGACCCCCGACGAACTCCCTGCTGAAGTTGAGCAAATGCTGCTCCCCAGCTGCTCGGGGTCCTCAGCTGGGGAGCTGGAGTGTGACACACCAGACCTCAGCTGAAAATTTCCTGCAGATTAATGAGAGTCATCAGTGACAGGGCTCAGCCCTGTGGCAGCCACTGCACAAGGCTCATTTGTCAGCATCCAAGCTGACTCTGAGCCCGGCATCCCGCTGCGAAGGGCATGGAGAGGCTCTCAGCAGCTTCCTACCACAAACCAGAGCAGCCTGTCCATCCATTGGCATGGTGATGATGAATTTGTTCTCTCTTGGTCCTAAGGAAAGCCTTGTCTGCAGTTCAGGGCTTTTTAATCTGCTCCTTTGCCATGTGTAGAGCTCATAATGCTGCTGCACACCAAATTCTCACCCTGCTTTCTATACCTGCTCTGCTCCCTCGATGTTGTTAGCAGGAGTTAAGCTGTTGCTAAAGAGAAACCATTTTTTACCTGTCTCAGGAGCTTGCTTTGCTGGGGGTGTGGTAGCACTGATGATGATGTGAAAGACTACTCCACTATTCCTAGGGATGCTGCTGATTACACGGGAAGAGCATCAGTCACTGGCATAAAAGGCTCCAGCAGTTCTGGAGTGAATCGCTGTCATGCTGCAGAGAGACCATTAAGACACTCTAAAGTGCCTTGAAAAATGGTATTTTGCAGAAATGGAGGCTTATGCCACATGAATAATAGGGACAACATTTCTTTCTGCAGGGCCATCATGGCTCATTCCACAACTGGGATGTTGTGGGGATGTCAGGGGCCGAGGGCAGCGCTGGCATCAGGAATCTGTTCTTCTGACACCACCTTCTTGTGCTCTTTACCTGACCAGGGTCACTAGAACTGGTCTTTAGCTTCAAAAAAATGGAGTTTGTGAAAAATAAGGGCAAGAAATGCCACCTGCCAGGCTGCCTACAAATGGAGTGGGCAAGAGGGGAAGGGGTGAAGTGCCCCTGTTATTGCAGAGCTCAAGAGGAGGCAGCGGGCGCCACGCAAACAAGACCCCCAGGAGCAGAATGAAGCAGTGAAGCCTTTAATTGCTTTAATCCATTTTTATCTGACTGCTGAGCCATCCCAGGCCTGGCAGCTGCTGCCATTCCTATGCAGTGATCTTTCTGCTCTCCCTCTGAGTGCATCATAGAATTGTCAGGGTTGGAAGGGACCTTAAAGATCATCTCGTTCTGCCAGGACTTGCAGGTATTTGTTGTCTCAGGAGCCTGACCTGTTCTTTTCTAGGTGTATATTATTTTTGCCCAGAAAACAGGCTTTTCATCAATGATCTCCCCACTCCCACGAGGCACTTGGGACTTCTCTGCTGTGCAGAGTTATCGGGTCTCACTCAGCCCCTGTGACCCAAGGCTTGTTGCTGGCAGCACATGGCCAACCCTTCTCCCTGGGCAGTGCAGTGCTCCAGACACTCAAACCTTCTGCTTCCCAGCTGCCATCTGATTCTTGGCTTTGCTCCCGGGGCCAGTGCCACCAAACAACTGGTGGCATTCAGTGACTGTTCGTGGGACTTGTTCTGCTCATGGGCCTTGGCACCACGGCCCCTCTTGCTGAAAGTGGAGTGGCAGCCGTGGGCAGCGAGGGGGGATGGCCACTGGTGCAGCAGCAGGGCAGGCAGGGGCCCTTGGAGGGCTCTTTGCTGGCAGGGACACTGACTGCCAGCTTTCTGAAATAGCTGCCAGGGAGAGCCAGGAAAATCCTGCTGGGCTTGTCAGGCTGTGGAGCACCATGGGGCAGTGATGGCCTTGGAGGGCTGCATCCCTCAAATGCCCCCTCTCACGTGAGAGGAGCTGCTGGACCATGGAGCCTCTCCTGGGTGTCACCAGCTGCCTCGTTTCATGCCTCTGTCTTTCTGTAGTTGAGCTTTTCCTTCCCTCTGGGAACAATTTGGACCTTGTTCCTCATCTTGGGTTTGAAACAGTTTCAATGGCAGCTGCTGCCCGTGCTGGCAGCTGAAGGGAAGATGTTGGTGATGACAGGTCCTGGGGCTGCCTCTCTTGGCCTCAGGGGAGCGGTGTCCCTGTACCAGGGCAGCCCCTTTGTGGCAGCTTCTTCCCTGGCATGAAACAGCCCTTTTCTTTCTCGTTATAAACCTCTCCTGCTGGCCACAGATACAGCTCCTCATTTCCCTTCTTGTGCTTTCCAAACCATGGACCCAGGATTTTTGTAGTCAGGATACGAGTTTCTCAGCTCTTGAATGGTGAGAACCAGATTTTTGGTCAATCTGGATCTTTCATTTAATAATATAGACTTTTAATTTTTCCTTTAAGAGTTGCCTTGGCATTTTGGAGCTCATGTTTTTTGCAGCCAGTGCTGGTCAAGAAAAGGGATGATGCTGAGGAGGTGGATGCTGCTGGAGCTGGAGTTGCCCTGTGTGCATGGACTGGTACTGGGATGATACCAAGGGGCAGAGCAAGAGAATTATTCCCCTTCCCACCTTTTGGCAGAGGAATTTATTTAGGGCTTGCTTTTTATTCTGGAGCTGATGTTGATGATTTTTTTTGTAGCTTCACCTCCTTTATTATCTGGATAACTTGCATGATCACTGGTGAGAAAACTCCAGCTCAGTGTGTTGGTGGAGCAGGTTGATAGAACCCAAAGTTGGTCTGAAATGGGGTTCTGCTCTGCTGGTACAGCTGAGGGAAACTGTGCATGTCCTGGGCCACCTCCCTTGTACCCTGAAGAAGAGGATGGATGACAGAGCAGAGAGTGTGTCCTATGTGAGTTGAGACACGGGTGGAAAACACTTCTCTGGCCAGGCAGTGGTGGGAAAATCCCCCCAGCAGCTCTCAGAAGTGCTGGTCCCATCCCTCTGCTCAGACAGAGGAATTTTAAAGGATGCTCTTGAGTTCAGCCAGGTACTGTGGGTTGCCTGAACAAGTGGAGCCTCTCTCCCTGGGGCTGGCGTGCTGCCCCTTGTTATTTTAAACCAGGCACAGAGCAAAGCTCCCAGCTCAGCAGCAGGGCTGATCTGGGCTCCTCTGACATTAGTGTAAACTGACACTCTTGGGAATTTGGGGACAGGAAACTTTCCCTGGGGAAGCAGCCACTGTGCAAACCCTGCCTTGAGAAAGGGGGGAGAAAAGGTGCCCAGGCACCCTGGGGAGCTGCTGCTGGGCAGGCTGTGATTGCAGAGTTCTTTGAAGGCAGTTTGCTGTGGTTAAAGGGATGTCAGCCCCATTCCTGTGCCTGGTGGAGCAGAGGAATGGGCACCAGCTCTGCAGCACCCCTGTCCAAGCCCTTCCCTGGCAGGGGACCGTGTCCTGCTGGAGCCCTGCTGTTGATTTGGGGTCAGGGGATAGTGGTGATACCAGAACAGGTTTTCTGGGAGCAGCTGCAGCCTTTGAAAGTGGAAATGTCCTTGGAGCCACGCTGGCAGCCCTTCCGGCCCCTTTTGTTGTGGAGCTGGGGGTTGCCTTGCACTCCACAATCCCCCACTGTGATCCCCTTGGAGGGCTGCTCTGGTCTAAACTCAAAAGGGGTGCAGCTGAGACTGCTAATGCAGGCAGAGCTGGTGGGGGCTGCTGAGCCTTCCTCCCCCTCCCTGCTCCTCTGGGGGTCCTCTCTGGGCTCTAGCTGGTGGATGGGGTCATGCCTGGCAGATCCCTGTGATGGTTCTGCAAGAGCTGGGGGAAGGAGAATCTTCCTGCCTCTCACCTACACCCAACCTGCTCCTCGGGGAGGGCTGGAACCTGCCTACCCTTGAAATGAAGGAGATTTCTTGTTTCCATCCCCCATCAGCTTTAGCCTAAGGGTGAAGCACGACCCAGGAGCTGCCAGTCAGATGTCCTTGCTTGGTGCCAGCCAGGCAGTGGCACAGGCTTTTGTCAAGCCAGGCAATGTTTGGAAGGCTGAAACGGGAGTGAAATCTCTGACCTTTTGGTGCCCATGGAACTAGAGCTGTCTCGGAGCTTTCTGGGGCTGGCAGCAATGTGTTGAGACAGGAGAGCCTGAGCTCCTGGGGGTGTTTCAAAGCCAGGGCATTCAGTGTCAGGCTGGTGGGATCGTGGTGGTGTGGAGAGAGGGAGGGATGGGGAAAGCTGTCCAGTAGCTGTCTGGTCTGGTGGGCGAGAGGCTGCCATAGATTCCTTTGTGTGCTGGGCTGAAGTGGGTGGCACTGAGCCAAGCCTGACCTAACCAGCTTATTTTCCTGCTTTAGTAATGCCTGTACAACTGTGCCAAGGCCTGAAGGTCACAACCATGTGAGTAAAGGTCTGGGGATTAGCTGTGGGCTCCTCCCAGGTGTGCCATCGTAACCCTGAGCCCCAGGAGTGATGGTGGCTCCTGTGCACCTCAAATGGGTGTTGGAGAAGCAGGGGGCTGGCTGGAAACCTCTACCTGACACTTCTCTGGGGTCCAGGAGGTGATAGATGTTTACTAGTCCCACATTAGCCCTGATTTGTCCTTCTGAGCGTTGGTAACCCTGGGCAGTGGTTGCTTTTATGCATGTATCCCCAGCTAAAGTGTTTTGGAAGAAAGCCCAGCAGGTTTGCACACTTCTGAAAGGCACCTGGTCTAGATGTGCCCACAGCTGTGAAGGCCACAGCAGATGTTCAGCTGAGCATTTGTGGTCCTCCTGGGGCAAAGGGTCCCTGCTGTCCCCA
The DNA here is from genome assembly GCA_013401335.1 of Brachypteracias leptosomus. Classification (NCBI taxonomy): domain Eukaryota; kingdom Metazoa; phylum Chordata; class Aves; order Coraciiformes; family Brachypteraciidae; genus Brachypteracias; species Brachypteracias leptosomus. Next base: position 135,187 of record VYZX01000897.1, read on the forward strand.
TTGCAATAGGAGTGTGGTGCATGGATGCATTTCTCTCAGAGCTGGGAGATAAGCTACAGAAGCCTAATAGGGGATCAGGGCATCACCACTGAATAGTGATGATGCATCTCTAGGCACTGATGTCATCAGCCATGAAAGCAGGATGACATCTAACAATATCCTCAGCATGACCTCCTCCATGTGGCTCTGACTCTGTAAAGCCCCGTTTGCTTTCAGAGCTCTTTCCCTGGGGGGTTTTGAGGAGCAGGAGATGTGCCTGGGTACCCTGGGACCTGCCCTGTCCTGGGAGGGAGCTGGAATCAACACACAGCCCAGGAAATACCTGGAGCTTGCTGGTGGAAGGCAGCCTGCAGGCTGCTGGATGCCCTCGGAGCAAACCTGACGTTTCTCCCTAGAAAGCCCAACTTTGCCTGTCCTAATTCAACACTCTGATCCTCTCCCTGCTGTCCTGAAAACCCCAGCAGGCCCCGATGCTGAGCCCATCAGGTGGAATTACTGAATCCAGCCCTGACAAGTGACACTCATAGCCAGGACACTCTAATCCCCTGGTACCATCAGCCTCCTTAGCACGCGCGGGGCACAACAACCACCACGTGAGCAGCTGGTACCTTCTCCACCATCCCTCCACCACCTCAGCAGCCCTCGATAAACCTGCCCTGGTACCTTTTTTCCATGAGCCGCCCCCATGGTCCGACGTGCTGCTTGTCCTCTGCTCACCCGGGCTGCAGGACCGTGCTCTCCAGCCCCGTTAATCCCGGGGGGACGTGTGGCTCTGCAGCTCCCAGCCCCTTGCTGGCTGCTCTGGGGAGAGGTGGGTGAGCTCCAGCCCGTCTGCAGCGGGGTCGGGAGGGAAATCTTGCTTTTCCTCCCTTCTCCCAGCACGTGGAGGACTCATTTTCTTCATGCACCTAAGGGCTGGCTCTCACCCAGGCTCTGCCCGGGCACAAAGGCAGCTTTCATGCTGCCCATGCCCGCTCTCTAAGCCGGGGAGCTGTGTTTTGAGAGGCTGTGGAAGATTACAGTAATTGCACTTGACAGGGCAAGATGTCACAGGACGCGGATTCGCCCGGCTGCGGGGCCCCGGCACCCCTCCATCCTCACCCCTGCCAGCTTGCCTGCCTGCCCCTTTGGGGCTGAAATAAGTCTGCACCCCCAAAACTAAAGGAGGATTATCCCTCTGCTACCCGTCTTCATCCCGGCTCCTGGATTTTACAAACGTTGCTGCTGGAGCCCCCCAGTTGAGGCCAGGACACCCAGAGCTGCCTCCTGGGAGGCAGGGCAGGTCAGGGCTGGTGTTTGCTGAAGTCTCTGGGAGATGCAGCCCGGTGAAGCCAGCCAGGTAGGTGCCTGTTTCTGCAGTCAAATTGCCAAGGAATTAAATAAATCCTCATAGGGGGATTGCTGTCCCTGCACCCACCACCCTTTTCAGATCTTTTAAGCAATAAGCAAGTTAAATTTGGCTCCTGAAGCCACGTTTATACCTCTGCCTCCCAGATTTTCTGAAAAATTCCCATTTATTTATCAGGACATAGTGGCTTTGACAGGGATGGCTCTTCAAAACACTGGCTGCTGACTGAGGTCCCTGTATAAGAGTTGCACTTTTAGCTCTTAATGAAATAGTGATGTGCCTTCCTAACTGCTTTGTGATAGAGTCAGAGATAGTTTTAACCATCTGTAGCATGCTGAAACATAAATTTCCTTTATTTTGGCTGTGAACGTTCATTGCAACAGGCTGGGAGGAGTTTGCTGTGGCTGAAAGGGGCTGGTTGTTTTCTGGGCTGATGCTGGGCACTGGTTTTTTACCCCATGCACCCACCTTTCCAGCTCTTAGGCTGTTTTCAGGTTACTTTAAGCCAAGGGGGCTTAAAATAGTTGGCATATTTCTGGTGGCAGCAGAGCAGGGCTGTGGAGTGAGGGCTGTTGTGGCTGTTGTATTATTTCTCCCTCCTGCTACGGGATGGGGATGATTCAGCTCTTGGGATTAACTGCTGCTGCTGCAGCAGATTTAGGGCTCGATTTATGGCAGAGGCTTCCCTGCGTGGGATCAGGTGCACATGAAAAGCACAGGAGGATAAGCTGGGATAAAATACTACAACTATTGGGGAGTTCCTCTGTTTGGGGGTTTTATTTCAGTTTTGCCTTTGGGAGTTCTTATAGGTGTTATATAATTTATTTCAGGGTTTTTCCTTGTTTAGGGAGAACTGCTTTGCTGGTTTTGTGTGGTGATGCTGGGATTTGGATGCAGGGTTTGATCCCAAAGGTGGCAAATCCTGCTGCTAGAGGCAGAAAAGGTTGTGCAGGAGACCCTGTTACCCTGCACAGCTCCAGTAGAAATATTCCACCCTCATGTTCTGTAAAACTGCTTTAAAGAACGGGGAAAACCCAGATACAATCAGAGGAAATTAAAGTCTGTATATGATGCAAATTTGTCCCTGTCCCTGATGACAGATAAGCCCGAGCCATCACCCACACAGCTCTTCTGAGCTCACACTCGGGAGGTTTTGGGTACAGAGAGTGCTTGAGTGAGTGCATCTGGACATGAGCAAGGGGCAGATGCTCCCCCAGGACCTCCTCAGCATGGGAACCACCCTGGAAGGATTTGGGTTGGGTCTGTAGGGTTTGCTGGGCAGGGATCTCTCCTCTCCTGATGGTGTTGGCCAGCTTGGGGTTGGGGTGTAGCTCCTGGAGCAACGTGGGTTCTGATAGTGGGATGCCAGCCTGGGCATGTTGTATTGCTCCAGACTGGTGCTGGCTCCAGCTCTGCTGGTAAAAGGCTCCCACCTATTGGTTATGCTGCACAATTTCAACTGCTGGAGAAACCTGCACATCCATCCCTCCCTCTTTGCTGGGCTGGCACATCCCTGGTGTCATCGCGACCTTTGGGGGACTTGTAATGGGGGCTTAACTCCCAGAAAAGGGTGAGGGCAGCACTTTGGTCTGCAGATATTACCCTGTATTGCTGCAAACCACCCCTCTGGCCTTGCTGTGGCTCTAGGAGACAACGAGGGGTTGGCAGGAGGATTTTTTGCTGGCTTTTGCTTAAAAATGGCAGTGGGAAGGTAGCGTTTTGTAATGAGATATCTTATTTAAGAAAGCTGAAAAACCTCTACAAAGACAGCAAAATAAAATACCCTGGCTTGACCCGTAGATGAGGAGAGCTGGGCTGAAGCCTGGCCAGGGGTTTGCTCAGGCTCTGCAGACACTGCTTCAGCTCTTCTCCAAGCCCTGCACAGCTTCTCAAGCAGCCAAGGCTGTGTGACCAGGGGTGCTGGGGTCCCCGTGATGGGTCTGGGGTCCCCGTGGGACTGGTCTCGCCTCCATGGCAGGCTGGAACTTGTTGCTAATCCATCTTCCTGGGGGCACAGCCCTCCAGCTCCAGCAGCTCAGGCCAGCCATCGTATTTATTGGTCTTTGCATCATTTTTGATGAGCTGCAGGAAGAAAAAAAGAGAGAAAAGGAACGAGGAGGTTGGTGGCACAGTTGCAAGTTGGCATTGGGGCAAAACTTGCAGCTTGGCTTGATGGGGGGGGTAACAGAAGGTGCTACAAAGAGGATGGGAGGCTCTCGAGTTGGTGGCAATGTACCTCTTCAAACGGGCTCTTGTTCTTCATCCCTTTTGCCCCCAGGAAGACCCAGTTGTCCCTAAAGCCCAGTTTGCTCACGTGGCTGCTGCCCAGCTCCATAAATTGTGCCCGTACTTTGTTGTTCATCCTGAAAGAGGGTAAGAAGGTGTTAGTGGGGTGCCAGCTGGGTGTCCCCTTTCTGCTGCTGGCAGCAACACCTCCAGCTCCCCATATCCGTGGGGTTTTGGGGAGCTAGGTGTCGCCCCCAGGGCCAAACTCACTTTGTGGCAGCATCATCATAGCTGGCTGTCAGCAGGATGGTGCCGTGTTTGATCGCTTGGAGGAAGGTTTCCAGCTTTTTAATGTCTGGCAGAGATGAGCATCAGGGAAAGAAAAAAAAGGGTTTAGCAGGGACTGCTGCGTGGCAGCTGGGGGAACATCCTCTGGGGCAATGGGAAATATCCTGTGCTGGTGTTAGCCAGGGTTTGGAGTCATGGGCTTGGGCAGGAACAACTGCAGGGGGGAAGTTGCTCCTAAACTTTGCTCAGTAGCTGGGAGATTTATGTGAATTTATTTCCTCACAAGGAATGAACACTCTTGGCTGCAGAGCTGCCTGCCCTGCCATCCTCTGCTGTATCACAGCAATTATTCCTCATTCCACATCCATGGGATGCTCGAGTCCAATGCCCCATCTAGCGGCACAGGAGCCGACTGCCTTCTCCTTCCCATCTACCTCTCCCACCAATCTCATGATGTTGCTGTTTCTCCTTAAAACTCCAGAGCTACCAAGAAGAGATTGCAAAACCCAAAGGCAGAAAGAATGATGGATCCCTGGGGAAGGCTCAAACAGCAAAGGGTAACTCGAAAGCACTTCAGGGGTGGTTTGAACGTGTGATTTTGAGTCCTGCCAAAACTTTGGAGAGCTTTGGTACCAGCTTTGCAACAACGACGGGATTTACAGCATCCTACAGGTCAGTGCCAGCTGGGCTGTGAGTGGGTGCTGCCCCAGCCCAGCACATCTTCTTTCTGTTAGGAAGGTTGTTTGAAGCCAGTTGATGTGGTCTTTGCTTCCACCAGGCTCTGCTCCCAGCCTTATCTTGTCTGTCCTGCCCTGAGCTCCTCACTTATCCTTCTGCAAAAGGCTCAGCCACCACCAGCAGTCAAAAACTGAGTTGCAAGTTGCAAAACCCCAGGATTAGTGTGACTATCAGATCTCAGAAAATATCCTCTCATAGGTCTCAAGTGCCCTGGTTTATTCAGTTTAGTGGAATTATGGTTTTCAGGCTGTTACATGCACATCAAAGGAGTGAGAAGCTGGCTGTGGATGCCTCAGGAGGACTCCAGGCACGGTGGCCTCAGGGAGAGCTGAGCTCTTGCTACCTGAGCTGCCAATCCTGGTCAAAGTCCACCAAACTTTATCATTAAATACACAACAGAGGAGCAGCCCAAATGGGTGCTGGTGTGAGCCCTGCCTGGGAACCAGCAAGCAGCAAAGGGATGGTGCTTACCTCCAGAGTACATGTCGAATATACCCGTTTTCAGGAGCTGCCCGTTTGAGCCTGGAAGGTTAAAATTCAAAGCAGAGTTGATACGGGGGTGGTTCTGGGCTTTGCCTGGAGGTTCCTGCAGGAGAACACTTTGTCCTTCCCTCAGCAGGTTGTATTTGCTGTGATAGTGACCCTGTTGCTTGGTGGAGTCCATGCAGCTGTTGTGCATGATGCAAGTGGGTTTATTCCCAGCTCCTTGGCAGTGTTTGCAACCATCATTGTGGCTCTACAGCCCATGATGTGCTTGTGACCCAGCCACGGTGCCTGGGATGGGGTCTCAGGTGACCCCTTCCCTCCCAGGGGAGGAAGGACCCCTGCCATGGGGAGAGGGGGGTTGGTGCCCACTCCACTCACCGTTCACCAGTGCAATGTTCAAGCCTCTGCCAATGTTGTTCTTCACGCTGCTCATGAGCCTGGAAAGGAAAGCAGAGAGCACCAGTAAGTGCAGGGATGCCCTGGAGAGGCTGGTACCAGTGAAACTGATGGGACAAAGTGGCTATATAATAATATAGTGGATATATAAATAGTGGGATATCATAATAGCCCTAGAAGTGGCAGCAAAGAAAATGAATTCCCATTTTTTTAGCCACCAAGGCACCGTGATGACCTTTGATGTGCTTGGCAGAGGCCAAACTTGCCACAGTTGCCCCATTCCTGCCACATGCTGCTTACACCACATCGTTGAAGCAGATGGAGGGTCCCACCACGTTGGCTGCACCGCTGATGATCTTGAAGGCAAAATGGTTCTGGGGGCAGCTCTTCTGGTTGCCACACTTGTGCCGGGACAGCTGCTTGCCTGTGAGGGAGGAGCAGAGCTGCAAACCATGGGCTTGGCCTCGTGAGGGGACGTTGGCTGTGTCCCTGAGGGGTTGGCACTGGGGCATAGGCACCCACCAAAGGGGCAACTCCTGGACCAGCTTCTTGCATGAAGAAGGCTTGTCCTCGAGCTAGGACCAGCTTCTTGTTTGAGGTTTATGGTGCTAAGGCTTGGGGTGGGGTGGGAGGAGGTGACCAGGGTGCTGAGTGCCACTGCAGGTGCCATGGGGATGGCAGAGGGGTGTGTGCCAGGGAGCACCTGGAGCTGGCACCCATTCAAGCCTCTCAGGGCTTTTCTACCCAGAGCTTCCCCATTCTTGGCCAGGGTAGGGACCTGTGACCTGTTTCCTGCTGTAGCCTGTGGCCTGGAGGTGGTTTCTGCTGGGGCAGAGGGACCATAAGAAGGTTCATGTGCTTTCAGAGCCTGCCCAAGACACTGTGCAATGATGGGATTCCCCTGTGCTTGGGAGGGTGGGATTTTTGCCTTGGGAAAGGGGCTCTTGAGGGCAGCTATTGTGCTTCTCCCATCCCCCTTAGCCCTGGAGTGATGCTGCGTGATGGAGTTGAGAGTGGTACTCACTGGTGGGCTTGCTGGTGGCACCTGTGGGGACCAAGGAGGAGAGTTAGACATCCCGGAGACCTTCTGGCTCTTCTCCAGGCACCAGCTCTCCAAAACTACTCCCTGTGGCTTCAAGCACCGCTGGAGCCACCCGCCCCATTCTGTCCCAGCCCTGCCATAATGGTCAGAGCTGGTGGCTCCGAACAAATGTTGGTGGCAACTCCATGCAGCTCTGGGGTCTGGCTCCCAGCAGAGTCACTCCCACCCTCCCTTTGGAGCCCCTCCAGTTCCTCACCGAGCCAGCTCCTCAGGCTGATGACTTTCCAGCTCCGATCAAAGGATGTCTGCATGATGAACCATGTGCCCAGCAGCGTGAAGAACAGTGCCAGGTACCGGATCATGCCTGGGGGAGGTGGGAGAGGAGCCAGGTGAGAGCAGCAGCAGCACGAATCAGAGACTGGAGCATCCTTCTGGCATCTTGGGGTCTGTGCATCCCCAGGTTACCATGCCCAGGGTGACAGACAGAGCTGGTGTGGTGTGGGAAGGCAGCTGCCACTCCTTCCTTCATCCTCTGAAAGGGCTCTGATGTCTTAATTGGTATCTCCAGAGCATGTGGTGATGCTCAGATAGGCATCACCCTTCTATGGGGAGGCACTAGTCATATTTCTGTCTGCATTAAAGGAAATCTGGTAATTAGAAAGCTACGTAGATCCAAATACTTCTTCTGTTCCCAGTGCTGGGAAGGCTCCTATCCCCCAATTAGTCACCAGCTCCAGCCAAGCAGCTGCTAATACAAATGTGATTGGCATTTGGCTTTAAAGCAGAGCTCCTTGGAGCAAAACGTTCCAGTCCTGCATGGAAGGAGAGCAGAGAAATATACTTCTATTACAGCTGAATGGCTCTTATGGAACCAGGAACAGCTCAGTAGCAATCCCTTCTCAGTTTCACTGGGGAAAATACAACAGGCTGAGATCTACATAAATCTTTTCAAACCCTGAAGCTTATCTAAAGGTCCTTTCCCATGCCCTGGCAGGGCAGCTGGCTTGGGAAGGGGTCATGGAGATGAGAAGGAGGCAGAAAGAGCTGTAGAAAAGTGGGCAGAGAAGGATAAATCTCTTCATCTCTCCTTACCTGACACCCGAATCATGGTGGGGAGAGAGAGCACAACCGAGGTTGGGACACAGGTCACCCTGAGGCAAGAGAAGGAGACACCATAAAGCATAAAAAAAAAAATTATTGCTGTGTTTAGGCATATTTGCAACACAGGCACACCAAAGATGTATAAGTTCTTCCCAGCCACATGTGCTGGATGTTGGAGGAGGCTGCACTGGTTGAGTTTGCTTCACTTAAAGCCTCTGAGCTCTTCACTGGGACTGTCTGCTGCCTATTTCTCACCCTTTCCTCATCTTTTTCTCATGCTTTTCTATTCTGTTGATACTGATGAGCTCAAGGAGAGTGTTTTCCATCATGGCTTTGCTGCATTTCCTTCAGGAATGGTGCAAACCAGCTTTCAAGGCTTAGGGGCTGCAAAATGTCACCTGAGGACAAGCTGTGGTTTGGTGAGGGGAGGCTGTGTAAAGGAGCTTGTCCTCTTTAAAACCAGAAAGGGAAGAAGGGCAGAGGTGCTGAGCTGGGCAGAGCAGCCAGGTCTGGGGATGCCTGACTTGAGAACAGAAATATTTCCACTTGTCCCAATCCTGCAGTGTCTTCACCCGTGTGAATGGGGAGTGGTTGTGATTTGGAGCATGAAGAACTTCCCACCCGAGTGAGTCCATCTGCACCCCCACCTCCCACTGACACCCTGATGGATGGGACAGGTACCTGTCCCCCCATACCCAGTCCTGGGGTGCTGGGGACCCTCTCCTACCTTCACAATTCAGGGTGAAGCAGCCTGGGGAACGTCCCTCTTGGAGTCCTAAGGCAAATTGTCACCTGTGAGACGAGTGCTCAGAGTTAGAGCCTGATGTGAACTGAAGCATTAAAGGGCTGTCATAAAAAGAAATGTAGAAGAGCTGTGCCCAGAGCTGCTTTTCCTCTTCGAAGGGTAAATAAAGAGCAATGGGTTGTAGCAGGGCTGGGCTGGAAATTGATTTTAGGCTGCTACGTCATGAGGAAGGAGAGAAGAGCTTTTGTCTCCTGCCCAGCCCTGCTCTGGGTCTCCTCCCAGGGCTTGGGATCAGGAAAATGGCTTTAATGTAGTGTCCTCCCTTAGACCCATGGGTGGCATGGACCTGGCATCCCCCCTCAGCATCCTGGTGAGATGCTCCCCCTGCACTGAAGAGCAAGTTGCAGCATCACCAGGTGGGGCTTTTAGGCAGCCTTAAAAACAAGGAGGAAAAGGATCTGTGTGGCAGGGGGAAAGCTGCTTGGCCTGAGACCCTGGAAGGAGTTTGCAGTGGGCCAGGGGCAGCATCCCAGGGAAAGTGTCCTCGTGCCTTATCTGCATTGGAGAAGAAGCCTTGGAAATATTGGTGTAGCCTCCAGTAGAAGCCCCATCCCTGGAAACACTCCAGGTCAGGTGGGACTAGACTCTGAGCAACGTGATCTAGTTGAAGATGTCCCTGCTCACTGCAGGGAGGTTGGACTAGATGACCTTAAAAGGTCCTTTCCAACCCAAAACCCTCTATGATTGTGTTTTTGATAGACACACTTGCTTCCCAGCAGCATCTTGCTTCTCATCTCTGCAGTTATTCTTCCCAGAAGGTGGCCACAAGTAGGAATCTCTCTACAGAAGGTGGCATGAAGGTCCACCCTTTGCCAAATTTGTGGGGTTTTTTTCTATGAACATATTGGTTTCATTGCAGAGGAAGAGAAATGGGAAAATAAATGGATAACCACCACTGCTTTAGGGAAGCCATGCATTTATTTGGGCTATTTATCTTCACCTCAATCCCAGGTAAAATTTATTGGGCAAAGTCCAGTACAAGAGGGTAACCCTGTCCTGGGCTTTTTATTATATTCTCTTTTAATTGTTCAGCTTGACTGATTTTTGTGCTGGAAGAAAAGATGACTGTGCTCTGGCATCTGCCAGAGAACCACTCGCAGGAGAGGGAGAAAGGGAGGAACTCTGGGTGATAAATAGAGTTATTTGTCTAATAAACCTGAAACTTATTTGCTTAAAAACCACGCCAGGAACAAAGAGGTTCCCAGATAAATATTGCTAAAGAGCCCTGTGGTATTGTAAAGGGAAAGGCTCCACCCTGAGCCTGTTCACCACTGAAGTGCCACTTGGTAGTGATGGGTTATTGCTGCCAAGAAAAATCAAGGCAGACCCTTTCCCTTTTAGGGGATGCAACAAGTGGATGTTCCCATTTTCTCCCAGCTCTCCAGAAGCTTCTGCCTTTGTTGAATTTGATTTTATGTTGTTTTTTTCTCCCTACTCTTTGAAGCCCACAGGTCCCTCTCTCTCTCCCAGCAGGTCCCTGGGAACAAGATGTCATTTTGGTGTGGGGTGTGGATGCAGCTCCAAAGAGGGTGGTTGCCAGATGTCACCTGAGCCCACACCCAGGGAGCCACACCTCCAAAAGTCAGTTTTCCCACAAAACTGAAGGCAGAGGTGGAGAAGAGGGACAGGTACAAGGTGGGTGCACATCCACCATATGGCCAGGGCTGGTCCCACTACAGGGAGATCATAGAATGGTCAGGGTTGGAAGGGACCTTAAAGATCATCTCATTCCAACCCCCCTGCCATGGGCAGGGACACCTCCCACTAGAGCAGGTTGTTCAGAGCCCCATCCAGCCTGGCCTTCAAAATGTCCAGGGATGGAGGATCATAGAATCATAGGATGTATTGGGTTGGAAGGGACCTCTAAAGGTCATCTAGTCCAACCCCCAGGATGTACAATGCTAATTTTAGTCTCTAAAGGAGTCAACCTGAGCTTTGCTGAGTTACTCAGCTGGGGAGAGCTTTTTGCCAAAGGATAATAAATTCCTCAACCCACAAAAATGCTTGGCCAGCAGCTGGATGAAATGATGATGAAATTGCCCCCAGTACAAATCAATAATTAGCTGGAGTGGGGCCCTCCAGCCAAGGTGAGATGTGACACTTGGAGATGTTACTGGGCTGGCACAGCCCCATCCTGCTGAGGGGTGCCTGCTGCTCTCAGAGGAGCATCACCCATCTGGGGCTGCTCCCAATCCTGTCCCTTGCTCTTGTATTTGTCATTGGCAGCTGCTTCTCTGGCTCTATGTACGTGTCTCTGAGCCCAGAGCCAAGGCACTATGAGCTTGTCCCTCTGGGGAGGTTTCCCCAAGCATGAGTCAAGAGCTGTGATAGAGATAAAATTGAAGGGGAGCAATTACATCTGCTCCAGCTTGGTGGGGATTCCTCTGCCATGGGTTACAGGGTGTGCCAGAGTGCTCTGTGCCAAAATACCAGGGCAAAAGGAGGGACACAAGTCTGGCAGCAAGCTGGTGACCATGCAGCAGGTCCTCCACTGAGCAGCCACAGTGATGGGCTCTGATTTTTAATCATTGCATGTATGGGAGGACCTGAAATGCACTAGTAAAAGTGCCAGCACCTTGAGGGCTCCTGGTTGACACCCAAGAGGTGTCCCAGCAATCAGGGGTTGCACATAATGAACACTCTACAAATTGACCCAAAGATGGGTAGAGAGGTTTGAGCCGGATCACGCACCCCACGTATCCCATAACCAGTGGAAATATAGATTTAACCCTTGAAATTAATACAGGTGGTACTTTAATCCTGTCTGTGGAACCAGCACTGCTGCACCTTGCAGAAAGGATGTCACCGAGTGGGGTTTCCCCTTTATCTCCATGCTAGGAGAAGGAGGAACAGCTAAAACCTTCCCTGTAAACCCTCTAACCATCCAGTAAGCCAAAAGAAAAGTGCTGTAGAAAGACATTATTGCAGCCATGCTCTAGAAACCCCATTTCTATGGCCGGGCACAGGACAAGCCTACCTACCTTGGAGTGTCCCAGGGGTGCTGTCCCTCTCTGCAGGCTGTGTGGGTGCTGGGGTGTCCCGGGGAGCTGGGGTAGCACCATGTGCTCAGCAGCGTGGCACTGCAGCTGCCCAGCCCTCCGTGACTCACAGCACCTCCCCAAGCCTTATCTCCCTGCCCAGCACGGGGCTGGGTGCCCTGGGGTGCCATCCCACAGTGGCCAGTTGGGAGAAGCTCTCCTACAAGAGGGAAAAATAGTCATTAATGAAATTCCTGCAGCCACGAGCTCGTGGGGTTCCTTTGGAGGCTTTCTCCACTTTGGCACAGGGGGTGAGCACCAACCTGACCCCCTGCACTTGCACTAAACAGGCACATTGGTGGTGGCCACTGGGCACAAAGCCAGGACAAGTGTCCCCTGTGAGGGATAAATCCAGAATAACCTGAATTGTTGGGTTTTTCCCCCCTGGCTTCACTGCACATGTCCAGGCTGGCCCCAAGTGCTGCCTCTTGTTTGCAGGAGGTTCCCTTTTCAATTAAGCATTTATTTATCCAGCACCAGTCCTGAGCTCCGAAGGAGTCCTGAGCTAACTGTAGATACAGATTCAGGCCTTTTTAATCATTTATTGTTATAATTATGTTCCTGAAGAAAGAAATCACTCCGTGGAGACTCCAGCCCTGCAGTTAGCACGAGAGGCCCCATCCATTTTCCCAAGCTGAACCTCATTTACCTGGCAGCCAAGAACAAAAGGGTTCCCATTCCTTTCTCATTTCCCCAGCACTTAGAAGGACCAAACGGCTTCTCTTGGAGCTTTTAAAGCAATTTTCATCCATGAACCAAAGCAGAGGACACCAGGCCAGGAGCTGCAGCACTTCCTTTGGGATTACAGCTTGCTGGGGGCTGGAGACCCTTGGGATCAGTGCTGCTCCCTGGTCATTAATACCTGAGGGTTCTCTCTGCATAAAACCTTTTCTTTGCTTCCCCCAACCCTTCGGATGGAACAGAAAAGCAAACACAGGTCTAGGCTTTGCTTTGGGATAATTCTTGCCCTTGGAAGGGAATTTGAGCTGCGGTGAGAGCCTGGGATTAAACAGCACAGTCTAAACCAGAAAGCTCCTCCCTCTCCAGGGAAATATCCTCCCTATTAGCTGGTTTAGCTGCTGGCACTCACTGTCTAGCTCAATAACCAAGTTCCCCAAGCCCTGATGTGCTGCAGCACTTGGCTCTGCTCCATCCCTCCTGTGCAGGAGCCAGCCCATGGTGTGGGGTGTGTAGTGCCCAGGGGAGACCTGTTTTGTGATGAATTCCTCCTCCTGCTTCAAGGAACCTGAGGCTCCCCAGGTCGTCTATGGAGATGGAGATGTTGCTGCTGCTTGCAGAGGAAAAGAGCAAAAACCATCAATGAGGCTGGAGGCCTTGTTAAAGCAATGGAAAAACCTTGTGTGAAGTGTTTCTGCTCTCTGGAACTTCACGTTTCATCCAAGGGGTTTCCCTGGAACCACAGGTAAGGGTGGGGAACTGTGCATTCCTCATGGACGTGGCTGCTGGACCCCCCATGTCCTGTCCCCACGTCCTGCAGTAGCCCAGATTTTGTGGCACACAGCAAAAAAGATGCTTTTAAATCAGACAACAACCTAAGTGAATATATCAAGTGCTAGAATAGGGCATCACCTTGGTCTCAACTCAGTAAATAATGGGAATGGAATTACATCAGCCTCATCTGCAAGCTCCTCCTGGGAGAAATCTGCGTGATACAGAGAAAGAGAAATTAAGACCAAAAAAATAATAATAAAAAGCTGCCAGGCTGGGGAATAAAAAATCCATGGTCCAAAGTCACCACACTGTGGTGAGCACCGTGGTGGGGTTGGCAGGAGTGAGGTGGGGGTCAAGGAGCTGCTCTCCTGCTCCCTCCTTGTGTCACTGTTGGTTTCATGGGACCTCAACGGGTGGTGAGAAGCATTGGTGGCTCCTGCCAAAAAATCCCAGTGCCTCCAGGACTGTCCTTTTGAAGAGGTGTTTCCTACAAGAGCTCAGCACTGGGAACAAGCTCCTCTCTGAAGATCCCTCATCCCCAGGGCTCATGGTGCCTTCAGGGACATGATGCTTTGCAAGGAGCTCCATAAATTAATCACAACCTCTGATTTGGCCAGTTCTACTTGGCAAACTTTGCCCTGGAAAGATCTGTGGCTGTTTGATGGGCTAAGCCCTGTACTGCAGATGTTAAATTTCACACCTTTACCAGGAAGAGGGTCTTACACCTCTGTTTATCTAGTGTTGGACACCATCTGTGTTCCCTGCAGGAAAGAGGGTGCGAGTTGTCCCTGCAGCCCACACCTCCCTGCCTGTGCCACCTCGGGAGATTAGTCACCCACCAATAAACCATCCTGAGCCAGTTCTCACCTTTCCTCTCCCACTTTTTCACAGGTCAATAGACAGCATTTCACTTTCTCATGCCAGCAAACTGGTGACACATCCCAGAGGATTCTCCAGCATCCCCGTGCCCGATGAAACGCTGGCGGAGTTACCAGGAGAAGAAACGGGTGAGAAGGAGGTTTGAGAGGGGGGATGACACAACAATATTGGACAAAAAAGGTGAAAATTTGATTTCTTGAAAGGAGGAGGAGGAGGAGGGTGTTGACTGGGCTTGGTGGCCATGGGTCTTGCCCAGCAGCTCGGCAGTGCTGGCTATTGGGGGTGCTGTTGGGTAGCGCATCCGCCGCAGCCCGATGAGGGTTTTGCTGCTAGGAAAGAGAAATAAATAAGGGAAATCATAACTGGTGTTACCATTAGAAGAGAAATGAGCTCGTGCAGAGCTAAGCCCCCAGTCCGTGGGCCCAGAGCAGCCAATCTGTTTTTATTGTGCTGCAGGAATCCTCTGCCACCCACCAATGACAAATACCAGGAATTAGCCGAGTGTAATTACTCCGTATTAGCTGAATTCACAGATCATAAACAGCCATTGATTATTCCTAATTTCACATTTTTAGCATTCTGAATTGCAGCAATTATGCCTGTCCGAGGGAATTATCTTCTCCTTCAACCCCTCAGGGCCCCAGATGCTGCCCTTCCTTTAAGATACTGCTGAAAAATAGGATGTTTAACATAGATCCTCCCTCCTACACCAAAATGCCCCCCCTAGTCACCAAATCCCTCTTCCTCTGCAGCCCAAAAGTTGCTCCTTTTGCATCTCACTTTTGAAACGTGGTTTCAAGCCAGGACATGATTTCCAACTGCTAATTTGCAGCTCCAGTGAAATCATGCTGGGGGTCTCTGCCTCCAGCTTGGTAACTGCACCCTCCCTGGGTAAGATCTGTGAGAGGGGCTGGTAAATCTCAGTATTTACTTGTTACAGCCTAAAAGTAATATTAAAAAAAGATAAAAACATGTATGTAGATCTAAATGATTAATATTTGCATGGGAAATTTCTAACCCCATTAGTATCATCTCATTAAATTTGTTTCTTACACGCTGACAGTGATTTCATTACAGAGCAGAGCATGATGCCAGCTCTGACATTAATGGGGAGAGGGGGATAGATCCTGTTGTTTAGTGATGGAAGAGCCTTTAGGACTTTTTTTGCATTGCCCCTAGTAAATACTGAGGGCTGGTGGGTGCTGTGCTGAGGGGTCAGGCTGTGCAGGAGGAGGAGGAGGAGGAGGAGAGGATGAGCTGGCTGGCTCCCTGCCACAGGTCATGGCCTCCTGAGTTATTGCAGATGCTTTGATCTGCCCCACGTAGCAATTCTGACATTTTTAGCTATTTTGACATGACTTTCCCACCCTGGGTAAAGAGATGAGGGTCCAAGAAGCCTCTAGTCCCACTGCCAGCATCAGGCAGGGAGTTATTTATTCCAGACAGTGACTGTGGCCACCGAGGAGCAGCAGCAGCAGCAGTTTTTTATTGCACCCATCCCTAGGACACTGAAGAAGGATTATGCACGTTGCCACCAGGCCAGCTTTTTACAGGGGTTAAACTGATCCTTGTCAGCACAAATCTAATGCCCAGGGTGATGGGAGCAGCATAAATTGAGGACACAAGGTGGCCACCACTGCTCCCAAGAATCCTCTGCTGTTTTACTGCATCATTCCCTTTTTAATTGGGACTTTTCCCTCTGGCCAGGGGATGGCTTTCCTTTTTTTTGCCAACGAGGTGCAATAAATAAATGGGCTCTGTCTGAGAAGAGGTGACCCTTTGAATCTCCCTGATTTGCCACGATGACACTGATTTAGGTGCAGCTTCCCCAAGGGGTTGTCCCATGGTGGTGAGGGGTCTGCAGTAGTGCTTCATTTGTTTGCCACCTCCATTTCATACCAGAAAACTCACGTATCAGCAAGGGGTGATGGTTTTCAATGCTGGGTCAGTGGGGTGAGCTTGTTTGCAGCCAGTTCTCATGTGTCTGTGTGGTTGGAAAGCAATATTCAAAGGAGCATATGGGAACCCTGCGTGCCAGGCTGGCCAGCTTGGCTTCTCAGTCACAGCAGAGCAGGGCTGTGGGGATGTGCATCAGCTGAAGGCTCCCAAACTGCCTGTTATTTACTATAATTAAGCAGAGGGAGCCATTAGAGGCTTCCCTGTGCTGGGAGCAGCAGTGGGAGACTCAGGGACGTGGAATGTGTGAGCCCACGGGTGGGGATGTGGTTTGAGGAGGGCACTGGCTGCTCTCCTGGCCCCACAGGATCCCTCAGTGGGGTGATGTGGAGCTGCCCAGCATGTTGGAGGGGGTTTGAAGAGGTCATTTGCTCCTTTACACCTCCCTCAGGGGAAGCTTGTGCAGGCCAGGTCTGGCATATGTGATGGGGGCTGCTGGCACCTGGGGTGGTCCAAGATATCCCAGTTATTGACAGATGTATCTCCTCTGATTTGGTGGCTGATCCACTGCATCCTTGGGAGTGGTTTGTGAGCAGCCCATGCTGGGTTGAACACCTTTCCTTGCTACAAAGGTGAGTTGGGGGATCCAGCTCCCAGCTCCACCACCAAGAAAAAGCCAAGATATACACACACCTGGCAGAAAAGCAGAAATTCCTTTTATTTGCAGGGACCACTGTGAATTACCACCTTGCTCAGATGAGTAAAGAAGTGTGGACAAGCAGGTAAACCCACCAACCATTGGTGGTAGGTAGCTTGGAGCAGCAGAACATCCCTCTTGCCTTTGGGAGCTGTTGAATGGCTTTGAATTTGCAGCTGGAACCAAAGTTCTTTGGCTCTGGGCTCTCTCCATCTCTTCCTGCTAAAGAACAGCCCTAAAGGTTGTGGCTGCCACTCCAGGCCATGAGCAGCCCCAAAGACCTTGCATTCCATGGGGGTCACCCCACCTTGGGACTGAAAGGCAGCTGGGGGGTAAATAAGATACTCATTCAGCTCTCCTTTTATTTGTGTTTGCCTCCAGGAGTAGCTGATTAATTAGATATTTTTTCCCCCACCCTCCCTGTGTTTGCAGCAGTGGAAATCCTGGTTTTGTGCTGTTATGAACCTCACTCCCCCAGTAAACCATCACAGGGCAGAGAAAATGCCTCTTTAACAAGGACAACAGAAATTAAAACCTCCAGTGAGAGCAAAGACAGGGAGGATTTTGGCATCTACTGTTTTTATTGTATTCTATAACATTTGTAAAGCAGATCACTTCAGTGGAGAGAGCTTCTCTTCCCTCCCAGGCTGTAATTCCTGGGCTCCTTAAAGGAAATTTCTGCCCACAAAGGAAATAAAAGAGAGAAATATGATGCTCCCTGACATTTGAACACGCTGCTGAGAACCTGAATTAAAAGGAAGCAACTTGGAAAGTATCATTTATACAGCAATCAGCTCTAAAAAGTCACCATCTGCTACGAGCTACCACCCGGTGTAACTGTGGCTTTATTGCTAGAAAGAGAGTAAGAAATAACTCAGGGAACTCTCCTGCACCTGCTGGGTTTTTCTTGGGGCCATCTCGGTGGTCACTGTGCCATGGGGTGGCTGCTGAACTCTCCTTTTTACTCCAGCTCCCTGCAGAATATAAATCTGAATACAGGTGCCATTAGGAGGGATGATTTGGGGCTGTTAAAGTCAGAGCATTGAGTCAGCTCTTTGTAAAGTCTAAAGGGCAAAAGAAATGACCAGAGCTGGAACAAGAGACCTGGTTTGGGGTTTATATATAGAAACTCGATTTTTTTTATCCTTCCTTGCTGCCCTCCCCCATGGCCAATGACATTTCCTGGTCTCTCAGAGCCCTTTCTAGTTTTCTCTTCCTATTTCATCTTAATTGATCATAGTGTTATCAAATTCTTTGCTCTGTGCAACTCGATTTGTGCTCACCTTGCAGGTTTTTTGCTTCATTTTGGTTTTCCCACTGCTCAGAGTCTGCTAGAAAGGGTGTGAATTTTTAATACCAGAATTTCCCATCAAATTTTATGTCTTCCACCAAGCTCAGGTGATGCTCAGAGTAATTTAATCCTCTCTGCTGCTATTGCTTAGTGTTGCTCTCTCTGTCTTGGCAATCCTGATGGTTTCTTACCTCTCCATGCACAAACTCTGGCAATACCATTGAATGCCCCATTTCAACTCTATTTCTTGGGGTGAACTGGGAACTATCCCACATTAACATAGCTGAAAAAACATGGAAACACTTCCACAAGTTATTTCTGCATCGTCTGCCTTGAATTTTATATAGCACCAGACACTGGGAAGCTGCAATGACTTTTCCCCCCCTATCACTGTAACATTTATCATAGAGTTTGCTTGGGTCAGAAGTGGAAAAACAAA
Source organism: Brachypteracias leptosomus (assembly GCA_013401335.1). Lineage (NCBI taxonomy): Eukaryota > Metazoa > Chordata > Aves > Coraciiformes > Brachypteraciidae > Brachypteracias > Brachypteracias leptosomus. Next base: position 153,309 of record VYZX01000897.1, read on the forward strand.
GGTGGGCTTGAGATGTAAATAATATACATTATCTGAGAGGCAAAGTGATGCCCAGTGGATTGAAATGAATGTGTGTGACTGTAGCTTTGGAAATGAGAGTTCCTGCAGTCCTCTTTAAGGGGTTTTAATTGCATTTCATCACAGTGATCTAATCAAAATGTGGGGCTTTATTTCAGGGCATTTAATAGATAAATGAGTTGAATTAATTGTGGTTTATTATGTACAGACTTACCCTTGCCAATGAGTGCTCTGATTATATATGAGTCTGGAGTGCCCAGACCTCTGGGTCTTCATGGCCAGTGGTGCAAGATGTGGACTTGCAAGTGTCTTCTGGCTTTCTATCATCATCATCATCATCACCCATCTAACATCATTCACTGCAAAATTAAATAGTTCTTCAAAAGCTCAATGGGAATCTGGTGTGAAGCACACAATCAACTTGCACAGGGGTGCAAGCTGCCAAGTGCTGACTTCAAGTTAAATTCTACATTTTGAAGCTGCTTTCATAATAGAGGATAGTTGCAGAAATCAGGGTGACACTGTCTTGAAGGACACCAAGTAACATTGCTATTTTTCCCTGTAAATCAGCTGCCTTGGGAATCACCACATCACCATTTCATTGCTGACCTGCTTTGGATTTATCACAGGGAGAAATCACCATGCCCTGAATTGTCTCTAATCCTTCCTCTGATGGAGGGAGTTGAATGGGCTGGGATATTTTTTTTTTCCTTTGTTGAGATGAAATGTACTTACTTGATGGGGTTTGCACGGTGTGGTAAATTCTGCCAGTATTATTATGATACAAGTTATAGCACTGTGCTGGTTGCTGGAGATTTATGGAATAAGAGGTATAATTTCACACTTCAGTGCATTTCATTGTTGAAGTTGGATGCTGACGTGCTTCTCAGATGTTTAGATGTGTTTATTTAGCCTTTACTCTTGGTTAAGACAAGCACATGGAGGGATTTGATGAGTGAGAGGCTGGAGCTGCCTCCTCACTTTCTGAAGGAGGTGAAGCCCCAGCCCCAGCATCCCCTCCACTGAACACACCAGCAGCTCAAGCATTAGTTGCAGAGGGTGAAAAGTCTTTCTTCTGCTCCTATATTTCAATAATTCTCCAAATTGATTTGCTGTACACCAGAGGATGTTCCTCAGTGGTGCCTTTCAAAGCCATCACAGCAGCAGGTTGGATCCCAGAGGGATGCTATTAAAGGAAATAGGAAAATTTGCCAAAAGTGCCAATTCCTCCAGAGGTTCTCAGGCCAGAATATTGTGGGCAGCAGGTTGAGGGAGGGGATTCTGCTGCTCTGCTCTGGTAAGACCCCACCTGCTGTACTGCATCAGCAGAGGAGAGACATGGCATCTTCATTTTAACTGTTTCATAAAGGCTCACAACTGTTTGGGGTTTATTTTAGAGAGCCTGCATCTCTATTTTCTTCATGAGGTCATTTTGGTTTACAGGTAAACACCAATCTCAGCAATTCCCACTTTTAATAGACTGCTTGATTTAGGATTAAACACCCTCTGCCTGCTAAATAGGTGTTTATTAGAACCAAGCCTGCCTGGCACCCTTTACCACACAGTTGTGTCCCCCCCCCAATATAATAATAATAGTTCAAGGGGGAAAAAAGCTACATCATGTGTCTGAAGGGGATCTGAGCACTTTAACAAGGTTTAATTACAACACAGGTGGGGCAGGTTCTGTCTGTGGAGCCTGAAACCACTTGGGGAACAAAACATGTTGCTGGGTTGGGACTCATCCAAAGGTCAACTCCAAGCCCAGACCCCAGCACTTCATCAGCCCCCTGCAAACCATGACCTCTCCAGCTTGGTTTGCCTCTGGAAGCAGGGATGGTCTCAACACACAGCTTGGCTTTTCCAGAGGAACTCTGGGCATTTCCATGAGGATGTGGCAGCAGGTGGCACGATGCCCAGGGGAGGGACTTGGCTGCAGATGCTCATGCAGAGTAACTGTGGTCAATAAACGGTGAATTAAGGAGGATTTACAAGATAGTCCAGGAGAGCTGCTTAAGAGTTGGTAGAGGATGCTCAGTAATCCAGTTACACAAAGATGTCAAGATATGTGCTTGATAAAAGATTGGAAGTGCTTTAAAATATAGTTATGGGCTGTTACACGAAGGAGAAACAGGAATTTAACCATTCTGAGCTTAACTTTATCATGTGTTACAGTGATTTATACAAGGCATTAAAAACAATTGTCAGAAATGTGAAGGAAAAATTCAAAGCCAAAAGCTCAGCCATTTATTTTGCATGGTAAAGTGTTAATACAGGGGAAGAGAAACATCAATGATGCAGGAGGGAAGGGACAAAACAAAACTCTTCACTAGGAAAAAAATTCCACAGACTCATTATTATCTATTAGCTTTAGAATAACCTCCAAATTAACAACTGTTTGCTTAGCACATTTTTCCAAACCCGTCACAAAGTGTATTTGTATCTCTTATGTTTTTTATGATCATGATTGGGTGGAAAGAAAACCTTGTTGCAGAGAGAAGAAAAGATGATTTAGAAGAAGCCAAGGTTATAATTCAGTCAAGGTTTCTTAATGGCAGTGGCACAGGCAAGAGAGCCCTGAGATTGAATTAATGCCTGAAGATTTGGTGCAAAATCCTTCATTAAGGGGCCAGCTCGTATTTATGTGGTTTATAAGGTGGCACAGAGTTGTACATTTGAGTATCATGCTACTGAGTTTACAGCTACAGAGCTGGAGGTATCAGAGGACTGGCAAGGGAAAGGAAAGTAATGAATTAACACTGAATTATCCTTATTTCACTTATTTCATCAGTTGTTTGTGTAGGAACCTGCAAATGCCCGTGGCCAAGACTTCGTGGGTGCACATGGGCAGGACAGTGCCTGGGGTTCAGTCCTACAACTCCAGCTATAAATTTGATCTCTTTTCCATTTAAAATCTGCATCATTAACCTGTACCAGTGGCAAAGTGTTCCCACGACTGTATTCAATGGGATCAGTGCACAGAGTAATACCAAGCCCCATGTTTCACTTGGGGGGAGGGTATAAATACCTCCTGTCTGTGCTTGTGTGGCTTGTAGGTGGCTCTGGGGGGAAGTCACAGCAGAAGATGGAGTGATGGATCAATGGGAGCTGACGGGCTTCTCCTGGGTGTCTCCACACCTGATGTGTGTTGGCTTTGCTCATGAGCTGCAAGTTAACAGGAGCCATCAGTAAAAGATGTGTCCTCTGAGCACCTTACAGGCTGATCAGACATTTCCTTCTATTGGCACGGGAGGATTTATGGATCATGTTAAATAAGGTGTAATGGGCTGCAAGGGATCAGGGTGCTGCAGAGCAATGGATCAGAGCTGCTCACCTCCAGCTCCACTGCCACAGAAAGACACTAACAGGCTCAATGAAGCTGTTTGAGCACAGAGGAGGAGAATTCTTGATGTTTTGGGTCGAGTTGAGAGTCCCAGTCTTGCTGTAAGTGTGCACAGAGCAGGGGAAGGGGCTGTTGCTGTAAGAAGCACGTTCCTCTGAATAACATCTGTTGGTGCTGCTCAGGACATGATGTCTGGGCAAGGCACATGTTTAGTTCTAGTCCCTTCTACATCACCACAGAGAAAGCAGCTCTGGAACTGAGCATCCTCACTGGGTACCCTTGATGCCTGGGACTGCGGGGGACCAGCAAGTCACTGGGGACAGCAGGAACCCTTCAGGGGTGTCCAGGCTCTCCCACATGGCACTTCTTGAGAAAACACCAGCTACTTTTAATTTGGGCTTCATATGGATACATGGGGAAGGCCATCCAGGCAGAATCCAGCCAGAATCCATCTTACTGAGGATGGAATGACAACGTGCAGTGTAACCCAGCCACGTGTCCAGCACAAAAACCTATGGACACAGCCTGGTCCCTCCTCAAGCCCCAGTGAGGAAACATCAGCCTAATATACAGGAAATTCTTACACGGGACGTTCCCTGAGCTTTATGAATCCATTAGAAAATTACTCAGCACAATCATAAATGCAGCCAGAGCTTTTCTACGTGGCACATCAGGTGGTAAAAGAGTAGCTGGGACTAGATTGCCTGGATGAAGGTTTTTGCCCTGAGCACTGCAGGAGCAGATGGCCTAATAAATATGCAGTGCTCTAAAACAACCCTTGTAATTTCCATGACCTGAGGTTTTTTGGTCTCCTATGCAGCTAAAATGCACAATCATTCAATAATAAACTTTTTAATAGATTCACAACCCTAAGCAGGGTAATGTAAAGAGCATTTGGAGCACTCCAGCACTACTGGTGCAGTCACCCCTGGGTTTCTTTATCCCATGATATAAGGGTTTCTTTATCCCATGATATTTTTAATGAAAAGCATTTTGCTGTGGCTGTACCTGGGCAGTGCACAGCCCATCTCTCTCCTGTGGTGTCTGAGAGGAGTGGGGTGAGGACACACTGGCTGCTCTTCAAAACTCTTGGCTGAAGAAGATGATAACGAAGGAGAAACTCTGAATTCTGCTGAGGAGGCCACAGCTGCAGGGATGGGTCACTAAATGCTCTGGCTTCAGCCCCTCTGCAGACAGGCTGGGCTGTTGTGCCTGATGGCCAGGAGCTAACACCAGCTGTCCAAGTCTTGACATCTCCTTTTCTCCTCCAGTGATGAGGGTACCTCTGTGCGGAGAGGTTTAAGAAGCTGCGTGAGCAGAGGGATGTATATGGGACACGTTTTGACAGGACTAGAAAAATAATCTTTCTTACAGGCACCATTTTGGTGCCCTTAGAGCAAAAAAAAGAGGTGGAAGTGCTGGGGAGCTGTGCTCAGCTGGGGCACCTGGGGTTTGCATTGGCCTTCAACTCACCTCCCCAGCATCCCCAGCCTGAGTCCACTCTCATCTGGATGGCCCACCCTTGGAAAGGGATGAAAAGCATCACAAGGCTGTTAATTTACCACAGGAACCATCATCATAATTCTTAACGTGTATTTTAATGTCCACAGATGATTTTTCCCCTCGAAAACTGTCAAGCTGGGAAGCAGAACTGCTGTCAGAGTGGCAGGAGAAGAGCAAAGCCCCGCTCAGGTCTGCGCATCGTGGCTGCCACGTGTCACCCCTTGGGAGCTCACGCTTGTTTCTGGGGTTTCATCCAAGATGTTCCCATTTGTGGAGGTTCAAACACCTGCAGCAGGACCCCACCACATCACAGTTAGCCCTGGCTGTACAGCTGCTAACAAGCAAGGTAAACACTGGATAAGAAGATATGACAAGGATTGTTGTTACACACTCCCATGGGGATGAGGAATTCATGCTTGCAGTTTATCAGGGAACTGAATTTAAATAGGTTTTTTTTTTTCCAAGGTGCCAAAAAAGGTGGCAGAGAAGGATGCCAAGTTACTATGGTAACCATGAGAAATGTGGTGATTATCAGCAATACCACATAGAAGATACAGGCTGGGTTGTCTGTTCATTTTACATGTAGCCCAGTGCTTAAAAAACCAAGTCCTTTTCTAAGATAAATAAACAGCATGGGAAAAATGACATGAATATGAAATGCCTCATGCAAAACTATTTTTCAAGGATTTTTCAGCCTGGCCAAGCTTGTCACTTGACCCAAAGTTTAGGGGATGCTGCCCTAAGCAGAATGCTTTGTGGCTGAAGGATGTGTGAATAATAAAGCAGGACTTTTAATGCTTCCTCAACTAGTACCCATGGCAGCAAAGGGGAAAAATTAATATTGATGGTCCCCTGTAAGCTCCTTAGAACAGAGTGTGGCATAATGAGGCTCAGACATACAGACAGCACTTGGGTACAACTAGGATACTGCAAGATCAAAGCTTACAAAGCCTTGGAGAAGTCCATGCTGGTGCTCATGTGCACCAGCAACTCAAAGCTGCTGCAGTCCACAGAGATCTAAAGGCTGCAACTTGGGTTATTTGGGTGAGCTTTGGAGAAAACCTCAATACCTAAGGCAAAAAGAATGAAAGAAATGGGAAGAATCACTCCAGCAACACAGACACTGCTCTGGGCTGTGGCTAAGAAATGTTTTAAAGGGTTTTTTCTTCCTCCTGAACTCTCTGAAAGCTGAGGTTGTTTTTCAGCAGAGATGTCTGTCACACCTCACGTGTGGAAGGAACACAGAGAGGCCTGAGAGACCAATTGATTGATTTGTCATCTGCTGAGTCCAGCAGCTCTACCAAGGTAACTTCAACTCCTCTATCTTCAATGCACATTAACACATTACTCAAATTTACTGCATTCCCAAACTTCTCCCAAAATCACAACTGATGCTGCGTGTGTAGAAATAAAAAGCCCTCCAGACAGTTTCATTGACCTGGAGCTTTATGCCCAGACACAAGTCTATTTTTCCCCTGGGGGAAAGCACAGTCTGGTGAGAATTATGTGATTCTCATGGACTACAACATTGTACATGACTGCTAGGAGCAACTCTCTTGAGTTCTTCATCACTTGCCATAAATGCTGCCTTTGATAAATGGGCCAGAGAAAAAACCTGCTGCGTGCCAGCAGAGCTGCAGTTCTGGGTTCACAGGAGGATGATTAAGAAAAAAACCCATTGTGAGCAAAACTTAGAGTCCTCAGCTCGCAGGTGTTGCTCACAGCACTGCAACCATCAATCCCCAGGGATGCTGAAGACATAAAGCTGCTAACGAGAACACAAAGGGCAAGGAGCCCCAAGTGCTGGTTCTGAAAAGCAGGACGTAGCTATGAAATATTACTGTGGTAGTGACAGGAGAACAGAGTGGATCTGGAGCTGTCTGCAACAACAGACTCACCCTGAACCTCGTGTCGCTACCCACCCGCCTCCTTATCCCATTCAAGGTGGGGATAAGAGTGTGGAGACTCCAAGGACTCCCTTTTGGCCAATTTTGGCTGTCCACTGGCACACTTCTGTATGGGACACCTTGGTGATTGTCTCCTCTGAGGCCAGGAGCAGCCTATCTGCCCAGACAGGCACCAGCCCTCTGCAGACTAATCATAGAATTGTCAGGGTTGGAAGGGACCTTAAAGCTCATCTCGTTCCAACCCTCTGCCATGGGCAGGGACACCCCCCACTAGAGCAGTTGCTCACAGCCCCAGCCAGCCTGGCCTTCAAAATGTCCAGGGATGGGGCTTCCAGCACCTCTCTGGGCAACCTGGGCCAGTGTCTCCCCACCCTCCTGGGGAAGAACTTCTTCCTAACGTCTCATCTGAATCCACCCACCTCTAGTTTTGATTTCTGCCTCTTAATTAGCAGCCACCAGTTTGCAGCCAGTATTTTGTTGTGTTTCCAAGTGACCAGTTATCTCAGTGTATCAGTGACCCAGGCTGGATTCACAGTGGTGTCCTAGGACATCCAACCACTCCTGTGAGACATGTGGCTAGGAAAGGAAAAATTAACAACATATTTTAAATAGCTCTTGCCCCAGACACAGGGAGCAGGTCCTGATCACTAGATGATGCTCAAGAGAACGTGGTGAGATATGCACCAGCCAGCATCTGATTTTTGAAGGTCAAAATGATGATTTCATTGAAATTTTAAACTCATTATGGCATTAGCAAGAAGAGGCACAAATCTTTCTGGGAGAAACAGGCTAAGGCAGGGTAAGTAAATTATCTCAACACAGCATCTATCTTCCTGTGGGTTTCAGTGCTATCTTCCTTGAATCAATTTGTGATGATATGTTTGTACCTGCCACAGAAGCCAAATAGACAACCTGATCTTATGCCAAGTTGCTATTAACATCTGCATTTCCAATTGATTCTGGGATATTCATTAACTGAGATCCATAATTACATATACTTTGCAGACATCCCATTTTAAATCACCTGCCAGGGAGATTACTAAGCTCACTTTATGACATTCAAATACATTATTCTTACAAATTCACTGAGTAATCAGCCTGCAAATAATTACAGTGGAATAGCACTGGATACAATCAAGCAGGAACTTAGAACACTCCTGCTGTGTCATTCTGATATTTCCCTTCAAATAACTCCAGAAAACTATTACATCCTGAACTGGTGGGCTCCAAAGATGTTGCCCCACAACACAACTCCTTGGACCTCATGGGCCACCCCTTCTCTTCAACATCAGGCAGCTGATTTTTTAAATGATTAATTTATCCTATATATACAGAGATATTTTATGTACCATAGGAAAAAAAAAAATGCATGGAGATGAAGGCTTGAACTGGAGGCCTTAGAATCATAGAATCATAGAATTGTCAGGGTTGGAAGGGACCTTAAAGATCATCTAGTTCCAACCCCCCTGCCATGGGCAGGGACACCTCCCTTTGACCAACACACTGCATATCTTCATGTACAAAGAACAAGATAGCTCAGAACCAATTAAAAATACACAGTAGGCAAGCAATGATTTTTTTTTTAATTTCAGTAAAACCATAATTTACAGATAAACACCACAAACCTCCTTGATTCAACTTCGTTTCCTTATAGAACCTTTGAATATTGGAAATAAACTAGACTAAGAAATAAATGTCTTAGACACAAGAACTTCTATGTCATGTTATTTTCCAGTGTATTACAACTTAATACAAAACTATCAACATAAGACACTATTTACAAAACTATTGGTTAATTCAAGTTTTGAGTTACATAATAAATTATCCAGCTGTCATAGTTTATAAGTTAAAAGCCAGATCTACTCTGAATATAAAATGAAATCCTCTCCTGGTCTGACTATGCCAGTTCATAGTATTTCCCAGAATCTGGATCAAAGTAACAGCTCAGACATGGATCGTACAGAAGTCTCAGAACTTCCTCATCATCTTCAGCACCGGGGTCATCTTCAGCTGGGCCAAGGGGGAAAAGCAAGAATAAATCACTCTTAGCTAGACAATAACATGGAAATACTTGGGTGTCAGGTGTGTAAAGTATATAATCTTCTGGCTTCTGGATTGTTACCCCCAAGTTAACTGTAATTCACATTTTTATTCTATTTCTGAAGACTTGTATGGAGTTGAGGTGAAATGATGGCAGCCAGAGTTGGCCTAACAACTGGACTTTGAGCAGGTCACCAGAAATACCTGTGCTGATAGTGGATCAAAGTATAATATAATATCCAAAGTATAATATAATATATAAATAGATATAGTATCCAAAGTATAATATAATATCCAAAGATATTTTTCTTAGTGACATTCTTAAACAATAAAGTTTTAGCATCAACAAAGACAGTCAAAACATTCTTAAGGCCTGTAAAAAATGGAAGAATTTAATCTGGTATTTAATATGTCACCTAAATGTCCACTGTAGGTAAATCTGTACAAAAGAACCTTAAATATCAGATTCTTTCAGGTGATAAAGAAATTAAATCAAGGTTGCCTAAAGTTGTGTAAAATGCAAGAATGTTTTCTGGTAACAGAAATCAATCCTTAACTTAAAATACACTGATAAAGCCACACAGACTTTTATTATTGATGCTTTTAGCTCCTTTTCTAAATCTGTCTTTCATCTAAGTTATACCATCTACAGCTTTGTGATAGGGAATAATTCACTGTTGAATGCAACATGTATCTTGTATTTCATCCTAAACGTTCATCTCCTTCTCAGGCTGCTAATACAAATGGAATGCTTTGTATGCCCTAATAATAACTGGCCTGTTAATAACAACAGCAGCAGTTTCCCAAGGCTCAGAATCTATTTACAGCCAGGATCACACAACAATATATAGGTTCTATTATTCAGAGAGCAGAAAGGAGGTTGGTGCATTTAATGCAAGCAGAAGCAGCATGTATTTTATTATTTCAAAAGATTTCTTTTGGGTTTCCTCAGCTGCATTAATACATCAGAAAAACTTTTTTTTATGGTAATTAAAGGTAAAAAGGTAAAGCTAAATTGTTGCCCTCCCTGCAACAGGGCCTGGGAGGTAAATGAGGTTAAGTGGGATATTTTGTTTGGGCAAAGTGATGCTGTGCAGAAAAAGGCAGAGGACTCAATGTCTTCTCCTACAGTTCCAATCACAGCACAGGAGCAAATGGCACCCATGGCTCATTCCCCCACCTCAAACCATGTGGTTATTTCCATGGAATTCTTCCTTTTATTATCTGCCTGTGCTTCCCTTCAACATGATTCTCTTCTCTAAGCTTAAATCTCCTTCCCTCCTTCCCTTGGAAGTGGCCCCTCAATATCCTCCCTGGTTTGGTTGAGGGATAAGAAAGTGATTTAGGGATAAGAAATTCTTCAGGCTCATCAGGTGAACACCCTTTATGCCTTCAGTTCACACCAAAGCACAAGTAGATGCAGCCAGGACCAGCTGGGTTTATACCTTTACAGCAGTAACTCCCTACATGGATTTTCATGTGAATAAGAAGGGAATTTAGGTTGTCTAGATGTAGCTTGTACCACATCTCCCTATTTAACCATGTCCTATGGATGGTGCAAATGTTAAGAGAGAAAATATAGAGTAAAAAAATATTTTTTTTGAACTGAATCAACATTTTTCCCCAAAATTATGTCCCAATTTAGAGATTTTTTTTTCCCAAGAATTTAAAAAATCTATAAATCTATATTATAAATATAAATATATTACATACAAAATGTATATATTATAATTATATATTATAATATATTATTATAAGATGTACATTATTTCATTATAATATATTATTATAAGATATACATTATTTCAT